>JAJAGP010004365.1:0-51389 GCA_025084515.1 Ancistrus triradiatus | reverse complement strand
TCTGGACCAGGACGACTTGCCATCATTGATGGAACAATGAATTCTGAATTATATCAGAGAATTATAAAGGAAAATATCAGGACATCTGTCCATGAACTGAATCTCAAGAGAAGGTGGGTCATGCAGCAAGACAACGACCCTAAGCACACAAGTCGTTCTACCAAATAATGGTTAAAGTCCTGACCTTAATCCAATCGAAATGTTGCAGAAGGACCTGAAGCGAGCAGTTAATGTGAGGAAACCCACTAACATCCCAGAGTTGAAGCTGTTCTGTACAGAGGAATGGGCTAAAATTCCTCCAAGCCGGTGTGCAGGACTGATCAACAGTTACAGGCAACGTTTAGTTGCAGTTATTGCTGCACATGGGGGTCACACCAGATACTGAAAGCAAAGGTTCACATACTTTTGCCACTCACTAACAAGTAATATTAGATAATTTTCCTAAATAAATAAATGACCAAATATAATATTTTTGTCTCATTTGTTTAACTGGGTCCTCCTTATCTACTTTAGAAAATTCTAAAGGGTTCACAGACTTTCAAGCACCACTGTACACTTCAACTATGAGAGACAAAATGAGGAAAAAAAATCCAGAAAGTCACATTGTATGATTTTTAAAGAATTTAATTGTAAATTCTGGTGGAAAATCTCCCCTTTGCAGAAAATCAGCCCCAAAGCATGATGTTTCCACCCCCATGCTTCACAGTAGGTATGGTGTTCTTGGGATGCAACTCAGCATTCTTCTTCCTCCAAACACGACAAGTTGAGTTTTACCAAAAAGTTCTATTTTGGTTTCATCTGACCACATGATATTCTCCCAATCCTCTTCTGGATCATCCATATGCTCTCTGGCAAACTTCAGACGGGCCTGGACATGTACTGGCTTAAGCAGGGGGGCACGCCTGGCACTGGAGGATCTGAGTCCCTCTTGGCGTAGTGTGTTACAGATGGTAGCCTTTGTTACTTTGGTCCCAGCTCTCTGCAGGTCATTCATCAGGTCCCTCCGTGTAGTTCTGGGATTTGTGCTCACCGTTCTCGTGATCATTTTGACCACACAGGATGAGATTTTGCTTTTGGCCCCAGATTGAGGGAGATTATCAATGGTCTTGTATGTCTTCCATTTTCTTACAATTGCTTCCACAGTTGATTTATTCACGCCAACCTGCTTGCCTATTGTAGATTCACAGCTCTTTGGTCTTGGCCATGGTTGAGTTTGGAGTCTGACTGTTTGAGGATGTGGACAGGTGTCTTTTATACAGATAACAAGGTCAAAAAGGTGCCATTAATACAGGTAACGAGTGGCGGACTGAAGACCTT
Organism: Ancistrus triradiatus; assembly: GCA_025084515.1. NCBI lineage: Eukaryota > Metazoa > Chordata > Actinopteri > Siluriformes > Loricariidae > Ancistrus > Ancistrus triradiatus. The sequence goes on along the minus strand of JAJAGP010004365.1, from coordinate 50,072 downwards.
CTTAAGGAAGTTGTTACCAGAGCCAGAAATCTTGCTTGTTTGTGGGTGACCAAATACTTATTTTCCACCATGATTTCCATTTAAATTCTTTAAAAATCCTACAATGTGATTTCCTGGATTTTTTTTTTCTCTCATTATGTCCCGCATAGTTGAAGATGAAAATTACAGACCTCTCTTATCTTTCAAAGTAGGAAAACTTGCACAATCAGTGGCTGACTAAATAATTTTTTGCCCCACTGTATATATTGATGCTGATAGCGACGTTAGATAATCCAAATAAATCAGAGCAAGACAGACTTGAATAATGTGCTTGACTATTCAAGAAATACAAAATTCTTTCCATTCCATGCCACATCATATTAAACTGTATGTAACTAGAGATTTAATGAGCTTTAAAGTTAAGAGACTGTGAACAAAACTAGCCATGCATGACTTATAGCTGGTGGAAAATAATTGAAACTAGGATTAATTGTTGGATGACTCATTAGATCACGCATATATAGTGAGATATAACATTGGAATCTGACTGACAGAAGGCTGAGATATTCCCACTTGATTTCCTAATGGAAAAGATGCATGAAAACTTCTCCTTGATTAAATCTTTAATGAAATTTGTATACTCTCTGTTTTCCTATATTATTAAAATATGTTCTATAGATACAGGTATGTTCATCAAACAAACCCAGCCCCTTTTGTTTTAACCACCTTAAATTGATGTTTGGAACATCACAGCACTTCACACCAAGTCTGATGAGTTAGTTGAAAAAGATGTTCACATACATTGAAAAGTTCACAAGCTGTAGTAATGCGAAATTAGTTAACTCGACATCTGCTCAAATTACCCAGCACCCAATTCATCTGTCTGAATGAATATGTGCTGGAAGTGCTGCAATGTCCCTGCACAGAGCATTTTAGCAATAACAGACAGTCTCCAAGCTGTATTTTTAAATAAAAATATTTTATTGAGTCAGTATTTTATGTGTTAATGAGATTTTCTTTGGAACTTCACGATACACAGACTTCAGTCCTGTTGCAAAGACATTCACAGCGATTGGAATATGTCTTTAATGAGACACGTAGATAGACTTGTCCTAGATTATTGCATGTTTAGGAGCTGCATGTATTATTCTTTGTGACGTACTCAATATAAATGTCATATTAAAATAAGTTATAAAAATAGAACTGCTATGCCATTCTTTATACGAAGAAAACAAGAAGATCTGCAAATGTAGTTGGATCAACAAGGTCCTAACCAGCTTTAGATTCTGTCTTTGCACCAGACACGAACATAATTTGTCCTTGTCTATGTCCCTTTTTATGTTATGGCATTGGAAGCAGAGGTGGCAAAAGTATACAAATTCTTTACTTAAGTAAAAGTACTACTGATCTGATAAAAAAAATCCTGATGTAATACTATGGCTTATATATTTCAGTCAAGAAGTATAAAAGTACATGAGACTAAATGTACTTAAATAAAAAGTACAAGTATTTTTTTAAAAGCATTTTAAACTCAATTTTTGAAACAGGATGTCTCTTATTGAGGGCAAGAGGTATTGCATGGTATCCGTGACACAGAGAACATAATGGTTTGTACTACCACTACACAAATCATCTGAAAAATCATACAAAAATTATCATATAAAAATTATCATCTTTAGCAAACTATGGCAAAAACAATTTTTTTTTTTGATGCTGCTAAATTGCTCATAACTGGACATGCCAATATTCAGTAATACAGTATATTATGATGTTTATAATACTATATTTCAGGGATAGGAGGTGTGTAACACCAACCCCGTATACTAAAAGTATATTAAATGTATTGTGAAACAACTAAAATGAACAAAAAATTGCTTAGGTAAATGTAACAAAGTAATTATTAATTTATGATCTACGCCGCCCAAGGAGGTTGGGTCCCTTTTAGAGTCTTGGTCCTCCCAAGGTTTCTTCCTCATAACACTTAGGGAGTTTTTCCTTGCCACTGTCGCCCTAGGCTTGCTCGATTTGGGATTGGACGTAGATATTAGGAGATAATCTAAACTTGTAAAGTTGCTTTGAGACAACGCTCCATTGTAAAAAGCGCTATATAAATAAATCTGACTTGACTTGACTTGAATTACTTTGAGCATTGCGGCCCGCCATTATAAGTAATAAATTAACTACAAAAGTATTCGATCTACAGTCTAGCACAGCAAATGTCATGAACTCTTTTCTTTGGGATTTTCTGCATATCTCACACTTGAAATACATGCCAACATTCATAAGAAAAACCTGAGCAATTTAAAAGATAGAAAGTACAGCTCATCAACAACTGAACTGTAAAGTCCTGGTGGAATTTCGTTCAAAACTCTGCAGTTTCTCAGCAGATCAAACTAAATTTCATCCAGCTGCCATCCCCTCTCCTGGCATCTCGTCTCTCCCACTCTCTCTTCCTGAAGCTCTGACAGCCCTGGAGCAAGTCTCCCTCAGCAGTGGGACCCAGCCTCACTGGAGAGCTCATGCCCACGGTCCTATCTACATAAATTACTTGGATGGTGGGGCACGTAAGCATGCTTGTTAAAATCGCAAATGAAAGAAATGGCGTAGGGAAAAAGAGAGGCTTAGTGAGGAAGCCAAAAAAAAAAAGAAACAAGGGTAAAAAGAGAGTTAAAATAATACAGACAGAGGAAAGGTTTGAAGGAGAGCACTGATGCCACTACACCCACACAATGAATGTTTTAACGAGGTCAATTAGATGCTTGATATAGAGGACGAGGGAGTTTGATTGAATATCAAAGTTATTCAAAGGAAATAGTGTGAATTGCAAATAAAAGGCTCCTGAGTGGGTTTGTGGGAATGTATCTGAGGATAGGGGTATTTCCACAGGCAGGATGATAAAGAGTGAATTCAAACTTTAGGAAAATATAGTCTAGTGAAAGTTCAATGGAATGGTCTGTTAGAAACTTGGGCAACATTTAATGAACCTGGTATTACGTTCAACATGGCATTGTACATGGTGAATAGTAGTGTGCATTTTTTTAAACTTTAAACATTATTTTGTTCATTTTTAAAACATCATTTCAGTATTTATAGCATACCATGAATACTCATGAAACGTTTAGACTAGCTTTAGTAGCTGGCTTATTTAGATAGCATGGATGATGTAAACTTTTTTTAACTGATCAAGACTTGTATTTTTAGATTTGTTTTCTAATTTGGTAATTTACAACATATTAAGTACTAAAATCTACATGTTCTGCAGGATATCAAGAAATTCCACAAAGCTTTTTGCAACTACACATCAGTGTGATGACACAGCAGCACAGCCAGCTGTCATCTGCCCATGGACCATTTCAAGGATGCTAATAAAATTAACTAAAAAAAAATAAACAGATAGTGCAGATCCTAATACATGTCTGATAGGTGTTTTTTCTTTCTGTCAAATAGGAAGCTGTCTTGATAAAATACTCTTTCACATATTTTACAACACACAAGTAAATATTTGGTCTAAACTAACACACTCATGAAGACAATTTTTTATTAACAGTTGTACTTATATACGTTTGCAAAGTACTGAACATGTGTGGCTACTGAATGACATTATTAAATACCTATTTAAATAATTTGCAAACTGAATCTCCCCACATAAGGAGCAAGCCTTTCTCATAATGTGTTAATAAAGAGTGGTTTAAACAGGTTTTTTGCACTAACAATGTCTCCCAGTGAGTCTGCTCGCTGTACCTCAATAAACGCTATTGCTATAGGCTTTCTGAGTAGTTTGCACTCTCTCTCTCTCAAAATCAATAGGTCTTTAATTGATTAAGAATGACTCATCAGTGGTTTGCAGGCCTCCACTACCGCTGAGTCTTTACACAAAGTCTGCATCGAGATCCATACAGAGAAAGAGAGAACAGGCTGTGATTAAAGATTTAGCAGATTTGGATCTCAGCTGCAAAGTTCCTGAACTTTATACTCTGCCAGGTTCTTAATCGCTCGATTTTATTTAGCAGGTAGTGTAAATCTATGTTGATTCTTCAGTTGGGGACGCTTTTTCCCCTCCTTCTGCAAAATAAAATTTGCAACAATTCAGTGTTTATTGTTTTAAAATAATGTGTATGTAATTAAATATTAATATATAATAAAATTATAATATTAATAGCAATATTATTTAATAAATAGTCATTTATGTGTTGGTAATGAGGTGTTGAGGTAATGACAATTTTCAGGAATTTGCAGAAAAAAAGATGGTAAGTTACGGATTTGCTAATGCTAGTCAACAGCTAGTGTAAGTTGCCCTTTAAATATAGTACAGTGGGGCAAAAAAGTATTTAGACAGCGACTGATTGTGCAAGTTCTCCTACTTAGAAAGATGAGAGAGGTCTGTAATTTTCATCATAGGTACACTTCAACTATGAGAGACAAAATGAGAAAAAAAATATGTTTATTATTTTAATAAGGCTGTGGACAGGTGTGTTTTATACAGGTAACGAGGTCAAACAGGTGCCATTAATACAGGTAATGAGTGGAGGACAGAAGAGCTTCTTAAAGAAAAAGTTACAGGTTTGTGAGAGCCAGAAATCTTGCTTGTTTGTGGGTGACCAAATACTTATTTTCCACCATGATTTACACTTAAATTCTTTAAAACAATGTGATTTACTGGATTTTTTTTCTCATTTTGTCTCTCATAGTTGAAGTGTACCTTTGATGAAAATTACAGACCTCTCTCAGCTTTCTAAGTAGGAGAACTTGCACAATCAGTGGCTGACCAAATACTTTTTTGCCCCACTGTAAATAAATAATGTGAACGATTCATTTTTTGTGTTCAATACTGCCGTAATTACGTAAATGGTTATGACATTGGATAAACGTACTCTGTTCCTGCAGTGATTCTGTGTACTGGACTAAATAATGCCTATTTGACTGTGGTAGCCTAGCGGTTAAGGTACTGGACTATGAACCAAAAGGTCCAGGGTTCAAATCCCACCTCTGCCAAGCTGCCACTGTTGGGTCCTTGAGCAAGGCCCTTAACCCACAATAGCTTGGATTGTAAGACTATATCAATTGTAAGTCGCTCTGGATAAGGGCGTCTGCTAAATGCTGTAAATGTAAATGTATTTGCACATTATATTATTTTATTAAATATTTTTTGTATATATATTTTCACAATTGTTATTATTAATTATTATATTTTTACATTTGTTTTCCCAGTTAATATTAATTTAGCTTATGTTTATATAAACTATCACTGTAAACTTTAGATAATTTAGTTTAATTCTTACATATAATATCTAAGCCACCCAAGGACAATGGCTCCTTTTTTCTCCCTTGGTTCTTCCTCATAACAGATAGGAAGTTTTTCCTTGCCACTGTCACCCTAGGCTTGCTCAATTTGGGATTGGACTTAGATATTAGAAGATAATATAAAATTGTAACGCTGCATTGTAAAAAGCACTATAGAAATGAATCTGACTTGATCTGACTCTGTAATAAAGAGGAATATATGATTACATGATTCACATTTCCAGACATCAAAATGTAAGACTTTGTTTTCATGGTTATAACATAAAAAGTGTTACCTTCAAATAATTTGTTATAGAAATCTTCAGGTGATAAGTTAATGACGGTAATGTTGGGGACTATAATATATTGTTCAAAAGTGTGCAAATGTTGTATAGCTATGAAGAAAAAGAATACACTCTGTGTCTTTTTAAGTTATTGTAAAAACGCACATCAGTTTATTGGAGCAGGCAAGTTTTAAGGTCCGGGTTTTGGACAAAGTCAAAGTAGCAAAGTATTGAAGTTTAAAATATTTTTAAAAATGGAAATTGTAATGATTATCGTGTAGAGTTGTTTCTTTTATGGTGATGTAATAAAAGACATTTTTAATGCATAAGCTAGTTATACTTTATTAGTAATAAAGTATTTCTTTATGGATGTAAAAGTTCCCCAATTGAAGAATCACCCATTAATAAATCTCTATATGGACCGTCCTATCCCATATATTCCACATACATATTTTTGTATTGTAAGATGGTGGATGATGGATGTATAATCTATTCTCTTTTTTTTGTCTTTTCATGCACAAACTTGGCAGCTTTTGAAATAGAGGAAATCTGTCAGGCAATCAGATCATGAATGTGTCTGAAGTTTTCCTTATTTGGTCACAGTAATTCCTTGCAAAACCTGCTGGTATAATAATATCTCTAATGCCGTCTAATCCACGCCTGTATTCTGATATCAAAACACAATGCATTATATATTGGGTCTAAAGACAATCCATGGATTTACTTAGCTAGGTAGGCTACAAATCTTCAGCTTCTGAAAAACTGAGTGAGTGTGCCTGAGAAGGCATTAACCAATAAAATAGCACGTGTCAGATTGTAAACAGTGTCTCTGTAAATGCAGAAATGCAGTTAGAGAACTAATATTTTGGTAATTTGCACAAAACACTCTACTGGCACGTGTCTCATGACATGACTAGCAAAAGGATTTATTTTGTATTCACCACCAGTGGAATTATGGAATTAATATGTGAGCCTGGCACAACCAGTCATGTCACTTAGGCCTGATAAATGGGAGGATGAGTATGTAAGATATTCCTCTCTCTCTCTCTCTCTCTCTGCTCTTTAAATGGCATTTTAAAAGTAATCTCACACTTTCAATAGTTTAATGGCTTGCATTTATTTGACAGTCTATGAGTTTGCATTGAAAGGTCATTGAGGTTGTACTGATAGCGACTGTGCATTAGGTGCTTAAATAATATAAGGCTGCATGAGACATTGTGAGTCGTTTTTACAAGGCACTTAATCTTTCCATTTATCTATGAAATATCATTCATCTGTGGGCCGCAATGACATGGTCAGAGCTGCATAATTAATGGTACTTTAATCGTGATGATTTCTTTAAAATACTCAAATGCAATTGGCAGCTCCAGTGGTTCAGTGGTAAAAGCTAGCTGCTAGACTGTTAATTCACAGTCAGATTCACAGACCAAAATACGTCGTTAGGATTCAAATATTTAATTCCTGTGGTGCTCTACTATACTAATATGCTTCCGTTTCAGGCCCAAACTAAAATGTTCCTCTGCTCCAGCCCTCAAGCTGTTCTTCTATCATCAGTTTCTCACACCACTTCAGATGGCAGTAGCTCCCTCCATTAGCAGAGCATGCATGCCATTAGGGATGCGAGATCCTACAGTGACCTTGTGTGCTGGAATAAATAATGGCCATATGCACATTTTTATGTTATTTTATTTTATTTTATTTATTTATACTATTGTCTTACATGCGTTAGTTTTATTTTCTCTATTGTATTATACTCTTCGGAATATTGCATTTACTGTAATATATTAGTCTACATACTATTATACTTTAGTTCTCCTTGCCACTGCTGCCTTAGGCTTGCTCAATTTGAATTGGCCTTAGATAATAGAAGATAATAGAAAATTGTAAAGCTGCTTTGAGACAGTGCTCCATTGTAAAATGCGCTATAGAAATGAATAAATAAATAAAATAGTCCACCAATATGGTGACCTGGGCTTGAGTCTCAACTTTGCCTTGTGGCCTTGTGCAGGACAAATGGTCACCTCTGCCCTATGATTCCAGAGCTAGATTATTTAACCTGGTTAAAGGTAAAAAAAATTTGTCCATAAAACTAGGTACAAGTTGAAGAACCTTCATAAAATTGTTACTCATTTTCTTGTAATGGCCCCAACTGGTTAGCACTGGTTAGTGTGCTTTACTTAAGACTGTAGATGGCTGGGTTTTGACATTATCAAATAACAAAAACAGCACTGTACAATGTTTAGTTCTTATCAATCGCTTTAATTTAGAAGATCAATTTTCCATTCATTTTCTGTACAGATATTTCTGAAAAATCTAAAACAAAGAGTCATGTGGTAGACGCCAGTATTTTAAAATAAAGGTGTGTAATGGACAGGCAAATTGTGAGCAAATCCAGGAATCATAACCAAAGTTCAAAGTGGGGTTCCAAAAAGAAAGTCTTTGGGAAAATCACAGGATAACCATTACCATTAAACACAGGCCTGTCTCACGAAGTAAGCTTTCATTGAGCTTAGTTTGATCTAACACTGGATTTTCTGTCTGGCATGTCAGAAAAGGAAAATGCAAGTAAAAAATGAACACATTGTTTCTTACATTTACTTTGGCTTTTATTTCATTGCAGACACCAATGATGTATTGCATTTCAGGCCTGCAATACATTCCAACAAAGGTGGGACGGTGAAGCATTTACCACTTTGTAATGTTGCCATTCCTTGTCACAACACTTAAGGGATGTTTTAGCACCAAGGACACCAAACGATTAAGTGTGTTTGGTGGTATTTCATCCCATTGTTCCTGCAAACATGTCTTAATGTGTGCTGCAGTACGGGATCGATGTTGTCGCAAAATGCTGGCTTTTGGAATTGTTGCTGACAACAGTCTGAATAGTCCGTTTCGTCTTTGGTCTGGAGCATATAATATATAATAACATCCTAAAAAGGAATCTGGAATTCTGATTCATCTGATGACAATACACGTTTCCACTGTGTGATGGTCCATCCCATTCTATTAAAAAATCGAAGTTGAAGAAATTGAAGTTGAGCAGAAGAAACATGAAATATCTTGCGTTCATACTGCCTGTAATTAAATATGAGCCAAAGTAAAGGTGAGAAATGCTGCATTCATTTTGTTTTATTTTATTATTTCACAGGCAATGTTCAGGCATGTTCTGGTCCTGTCTGACCAATCAGCTATCCAGACACTTTGAAAATGATTTACTTCAGTTGTAACACAGATCATGTGTGGATCATGTGGACCCTTGAACTAGACCCTTGATATGAAATTGCTTGGATTGTAAGACATATATGACTTTTGTGTAGCTTTGGATAAGAGTATGTGCTAAATGTTAATGTAAGAATATTTAAAGATCATAAAATACCTTGGCATGTATGTTCTTTCTATATTCCACAGAGGAAGAAAAAACTCCAGTTCATTCAAAACTGTGCTCCTAGACTACTTATAGACAGCTACACTGGCTCTCAGCCTCAGAGAGTATTAAAATCAAAATACTCTCATATACAAGGAACTTCCTGTACTTTCACCTTCTTACATCTCTGAAATCATTCTACCCTACACAGTGAGCTGCTTATTTAGGTCCTCTGATACTGGGATTTCTACAATCCCGGTCACAAAACTCTGTGGAGCTGGAGCCAGATCCTTTAACACCACAGCCCCAAGACTCTGGAATACTCTACTGTAACACCTCAGGGAATCAACATGCCTGACCTTATTTAAATTTCAACTTGAGACCCATCTGTTTACTCAGTGTTTCCTCTCCCAAACATAATCTCAGTATATTACCTATCTCACTTTCCTTCCTTCCTTTTTTAATGTTGTACATAATAGTGTAGTATGCAGTACATACTAGTGTACTAGTGTGTCATTTCAAATACAGCCTAAGAGACCTGCTCTTTAGGTGATGTCCTAAAACTTGAAATCAAATATCAGGCTGGGCTTGCAGGGTGAAGGTCGGCTGATGCTGTTACAGAATCTTGCGATGGACTGGCATTCCATTCAGGGAGGACTTTCACCTGCACCCAGTGATTTCTGGAACATGTTGCAGACTGAATCATAATTGGAGCATGTTCCCATGTCTGTGAGAGTAGCAACGATATTACAATAAAGACATGAGAAATGGCCCTCTGTTATAATTTACACACTGCATGGCAGCATGTTCTTCAACTATTCAACTAAGAAAATGTCAGTGACAAACCATCAAAACAAGTCTGCACTTTATGTCATCGGGAGTTTTCAATTAACCACAGAGAAGAAAATAACATGGCTCAGCATGCTTCCACACTAACTAAGATAAAAGTAACATGCAACACACTGCTGTCAATGCTAACGAACATGACAAAATAGCTGTTTCTAAGGCTTTTTATATGCACCATACAGATAAAGCAAGGCTAGAAAATCACAGACTGTCTTCTAAAGCTTAATAGAGCTCTTTTCATGACTTAAACAAAACTGAGTAGTGGAAGCAAACAGTGTGTCTCTCAGAGATCACAACACATTCAGGCACACCTGTGATCAGCTATTTACAGTCATTAAGTCAATGGCTTTAAAGATTTACACCCATTTCTCTGTAGCTGATTCAGTAATACTTAAATTATAAGCCTTTTTTGGGTCGTTGACTATGACTAATTGGCGGAAAACTGCCTTATTTTATTTTATTTTCTCTTTGCTAAAACTGCACTGCTAGAATTAAGTTTGAGATTAATTTAGCTATACTGTCTTTTTAATAAAGACACTGTAGCAAAGACGTTTTATACAGCGTTTATTCTAGACCCAAAATGGAGAACCAGGTGATAGTGGCAAGGAAAAACTCCCTGAAATGCAGGAAGAAACCTTAAGAGGAACTACAGTGGTGCTTAAACGTTGGTGAACCCTTTAGAATTTTCTATATTTCTGCATAAATATGACCTAAAACATCATCAGATTTTCACACAAGTCCTAAAAGTAGATAAAGAGAACCCAGTTTAAAAAATGAGATAAAAAATATATTATACTTTTATTTATTGGGGAAAATGATCCAATATTACATATTAGTGAGTGGCAAAAGTATGTGAACCTTTGCTTTCAGTACAGTCGTATGAAAAAGTTTGGGCACCCCTGATAATTTTCATGATTTTAGTTTATAAATCATTGGTTGTTCAGATCAGCAACTTGAGTTAAATATATCATATAGCAGATGAACACAGTGATATTTGAGAAGTGAAATGAAGTTTATAGGATTTACAGAAAGTGTGCAGTAATTATTCAAACAAAATTAGGCAGGTGCATAAATTTGGGCACCCCAACAGAAAAATGACAATCAATATTTAGTAGATCCTCCTTTTGTAGAAAATAACAGCCGCTAAACGGCTTCCTACAGCTTCCAGTCTGGATTCTGGTTGAAGGTGCTTTGGACCATTCTTCTTTAGAAAAAAACATCTCCAGTTCAGTCAGGTTTTGATGGTTTCCGAGCATGGACAGCCCACATTTTTCAGTAATATTCATGTCTGGGGACAGAGATGGCCATTCCAGAACGTTGTGTACTGGTTCCCTCTGCATGAATGCCTTAGTAGATTTTGAGCAGGGTTTGGGGGTCGTTGGCCTCGGTGCAACTTTGTCACTGATTCTTGAACATTGTTCTCAAGAATCTGGAGATATTAACTGGAATCCATGCGACCCTCAACTTTAACAAGATTCCTAGTACCTGCACTGGCCACACAGTCCCACAGCATGATGGAACCGCCACCAAATTTTACTGTGGGTAGCAGCAAGTTTTGTCTTGGGATGCTGTGTTCTTTTTGCGCTCCTTGTTATGTCCAAATAACTCAATTTTAGTTTCATCAGTACAACAGCACTTTATTCCAAAATGAAGCTGGATTGTCCAAATGTGCTGTAGCACACCTCAAGTGACTCTGTTTGTGGCGTGTCTGCAGAAAAGGCTTCTTCTGCATTACTCTCCCATACAGCCTCTCCTTGTGCAAAGTGCGCTGTATAGTTGAACGATGAACAGTGACCCACCATCTGCAGCAAGATGAGGTTTTAAGTCTTTGGAGGTGGTCTGTGGCTTGACTATTGACTGTTCTCACCATCCTTCGCCTCTGCCTATCTGAGATTTTTCTTGGTCTGCCACTTCGGGAGTTCCTTAACTAGAACTGTGCCTGTGGTCTTCCATTGCCTCACTATGTTCCTCACAGTGGAAACTGACAGCTGAAATCTCTGAGAGAGCTTTTCCCTTCCCTGAACCATGATGTTGAACAGCCTTTGTTTTCAGGCCATTTGAGAGTTGTTTTGAGGCTCCCATGTTGCCACTCTTCAGAGAAGATACAAAGAGGAGAAAAACTTCCAATTGGCCACCTTAACACTTTCTCATAGTTGGATTCACTTGTGTATGTAGATCAAGGGTCAATGAGCTTACAAAACAAATTTTGTGTTCTCATAATTAGTGCTAAAGGTATTCAAATGACAAGGGTGCCCAAATTTATGCACCTGCCTAATTTAGTTTGAATAATTACTGCACACTTTCTGTAAAACTTATAAACTTAATTTCACTTCTCAAATATCACGGTGTTCATCTGCTATATGATATATTTACCTGAAATTGCTGAGCTGGACAACCAATGATTTATAAAGAAAAAATCATGAAAATTAATCAGGGGTGCCAAAACTTTTTCATACGACTGTATCTGATGTGGACCCCCCCTGTGCAGCAATAACTGCAACTAAACGTTTCCTGTAACTGTTGATCAGTCCTGCAGCACACCGGCTTGGAGGAATTTCAGCCCATTCCTCCGTACAGAACAGCTTCAGCTCTGGGATGTTGGTGGGTTTCCTCACATTAGCTGCTCGCTTCAGGTCCTTCCACAACATTTCCATTGGATTAAGGTCAGGACTTTGACTTGGCCATTCCAAAACATTAACTTTATTCTTCTTTAACCATTCTTTGGTAGAATGACTTGTGTGCTTAGGGTTGTTGTCTTGCTGCATGACCCACCTTCTCTTGAGATTCAATTCATGGACAGATGTCCTGACATTTTCCTTTAGAATTCTCTGATATAATTCAAAATTCATTGTTCCATCAATGATGGCAAGCCGTCCTGGCCCAGATGCAGCAAAACAGGCCCAAACCATGACACTACCACCACCATGCTTCACACCATGCTCCATCAGACACTGCCAAATCTGTGTCTGTGTGACGCCCAACTTTGCTGGAAGGCACCGTCAGGACCTGGGTCACCGTGGTGCTGAGCTGGCAAATTGTCACTGCGAGTTGAGCACAAGGATACATATAGTAAATATAAGCATACAGTTTTTTTTAAATAACAAGTAGAGCAGTAATTGTATATTGTACAGTGGGGCAAAAAAGTATTTAGTCAGCCACTGATTGTGCAAGTTCTCCTATGAGAGAGGTCTGTAATTTTCATCATAGGTATCATATTCTCCCAGTCCTCTTCTGGATCATTCATATGCTCTCTGGCAAACTTCAGACGGGCCTGGACATGTACTGGCTTAAGCAGGGGGACACGTCTGGCAGGATCTGAGTCCCTCTTGGCGTAGTGTGTTACTGATGGTAGCCTTTGTTACTTTGGTCCCAGCTCTCTGCAGGTCATTCATCAGGTCCCTCCGTGTAGTTCTGGGTTTTTTGCTCACCGTTCTCATGATCATTTTGACCCCACAGGATGAGATCTTGCGTGGAGCCCCATATCGAGGGAGATTATCAATGGTCTTGTATGTCTTCCATTTTCTCCCACAGGTGATTTATTCACACCAACCTGCTTGCCTATTGTAAATTCACTCTTCCCAGCCTGGTGCAGGTCTACAGTTTTCTTCCTGGTGTCCTATAACAGCTGTTTGGTCTTGGCCATGGTTGAGTTTGGAGTCTGACTGTTGGAGGCTGTGGACAGGTGTCTTTTTTAGGTGGTCTCATTTTGTCTCTCATAGTTGAAGTGTACCTATGATGAAAATTACAGACCCCTCTCATCTTTCTAAGTAGGAGAGCTTGCACAATCAGTGGCTGACTAAATACTTTTTTTTACCCCTCTGTATAATACATCAGATGTTCAGTGTAATATGTTGTGAAAAAGGCTGGAGAAATTAAAGGCAGGTTTAGCTGAAGTGTAACAGCTTGTAGTTTGTCAAACACAAATCTCTGCGGTGATGGTACTGCCCATTAGACCACTGCGTCATCCAAGCACCTTACAGCCTATGGATTAAATTGAGACCCACACCTGCTTGTGGAGCAGGAGAAAACAAAGCTCTGCATCACCAAGGTTAATGAGGAAAATTCAGAAAATGTCGCAGCTTAACAGAACAGCTGTTTCAATACAAAACCAGACAGCTCCTGAACAAATCACTACCTTGCACAATAGCACAAAATTCTATGACTGGTATTACAAACACTTACAAATGATTTCTCTTGAGACGATGCGATGATAAACCTGAAACCCTTTGGCCCTTTGGATCTCCTTTCCAAATTACAGAAAATTGCAGAAACTGTCCATATGGATCAACTGAGTGCCAAGGAATAAATTGAGAAAGCTAGACAGAATGATACAAAACCCACCAGTGAGTAATTGATAGTCATTTTTATATATATATATGGAAAGAGAACTTAATCATCAAGTTCCAGATTGTGTCATATGTTATCAGTGTGTCAGGCTTTGTGATAAGATTTTTCCACTGATGGCTGCTAAATGATCAGACTCAGGGAACAGATGCAGTGTGGAACTCATCAAAAGTGAACTTCAGATATCTGCAAACTGTGACTTGTCATGCAGTGACTTCTTGCTTGATATGCAGACTGAATGTTTTATAAGCCAGAGCAGGCAAAAATATCCATTTTATTGCACTGGTAAAAATGTAGGAAAAATGACTTTGTGGCTAATTAGCTTCATTATGTTCTGAAAATTTGAGCTAAATCTAACCGGTAATTAAGGTACATTTATTCTTCGAAAATAAAAACACTCAAAACAAACCACGTCTCCAGTTTGCTAATTTGTGTCATTTCAGCTGGCAACATAACAGTACTGAGTCTTCTCCTATAATGTGTATAAAAGTTTGTGAATTGAGAAAGAAATCAAATTGGACCATAGGTTTTTTTAAATCACATTTGGTCATGTCAAAACTGACTGGGACATCCAAATGTCAACATTGATTTTGAGGTAATTAAACCAATTTCTGTTGGTTTTGATTTGGGATCACTATCTTGCTAGAAGAACCAACCATTACCCAGCTGTAGCCTCTTGGCAGAGGCACATTTAAAATATCCTACTTCTTCACTGGTAACCTAATAAGATTCCCATGGCCTTAACACATCTTCCAACAAATACCTTCAGCAGAGAAATAGATACCAGTGGGCTCATCAGACTCCAGCTCTCCCTGCCCAGGGCCAAACTCTGCTTTCGACGAGAAAGAGAAGTAAACAGAAGCGGGCCCTAGAGAGCTGGTGCAAAAGGAAAGAAAATGTTGCAGGCTGTGCTATGAGTGGATCTGCAAATGTGTGATCTCCTGAATTTCTAAACATGAAATCGTGACAAAACGTGGTTGCGGGCAAGCAGCTCTATGATATTGTTCTTAGCTTTCCGCTTATTTGAAATGACTGGAACGCTTAATGCCTTTCATTAAAATCTCATTTTGGAGGCATGGACACTCCCCACCCACACACTCACTCTTCCTTTCACACACTCTCTCACATACGCACATACAGAGAGAGAGAAAGGAGAACTAAATAGCAAGATTTGCTTTAGAATGCAACAGTCATCCTGGGACCCATTTCCATGCACCGTGCATCATCCTCCTGCAGCCACACTGAGCTGGACATATCAATGTTTAATGTATTGTAAAAAGGAGAAGTTCTGCTTTACAGCACATGGGTAAGAGAGGGCCAAACAAGCAGTGTGTGTAGACAGAGGAGGCTGTTTAACTCAGCGGGACTTTCCCAGCCCCCTGCCAGCACTGCACAGGATAGCTGTTTGATTTACCTAGCAATGATCTGGAAGAGCAAGCAATGTTAAACCATCACATCAACACTATTAAATTGCCTATAAACCTATGGATGATAGCCAGTGCAAGTGCAGGTGGCAGAGCATGCAGATGAAGACAGAAAGATTGATGGATGTTTAAAAATATTACAAATGTGAGTTATGATCGACCGGAGCTCCCTCATGCAATACGACCAGGATTTTGTCAGGTTCCTGACCATGGAAAGATATAGCACTGTGAAGAATCTGCTAATTACATTATTTTTTAACTTGTCAACTGCAGCGACAAGTTAGGATATCTGTTATTTTCCTCTTCCAAGCATGTTTAGCCAATGATGATGATTAAACAGGAGCCTCCCTTGTATCTGAAAATATATAAGTTAGCTTTGCAATACAAAAGTAGAGGTTGCTGTGAAAATACAGTAGTGCTTGAAAGTATGTGAAATCTTCTCTATTTCTGCATAAATGTGAGCTAAAACATTATTAGATTTTTACACATGTCCTAAAAGTGGATACCAAATTAAACAAATGAGACAAAGCGAAACAATCCAATATTACATGTCTATTAGTAGCAAAGTTGAAGTTGATTACTCTGGCTCATCGGCTTAGAGGAATTCTAGCCCTGTCCTCTGTACAGAACAGCTTCAATTCTGGGATGTTGGTGGGTTTGATCACATGAACTGCTTCTACGTCTTTATTTGAATTAAGGTCAGCACTTTGACTTAAAGCATTAAAGTATTTTTCTTTAGCCAGTTTCTGATAGAATGACTTTTGTGCTTATGATCAGTGTCTTACTCACATTTTCTTGATATTCAGTTCATGGACAGATGACCTGACATTTCTTTTAGAATTTGCTGGTATAGTATTCACTGCTCCATCAATGATAAGCCATCCTGGCCCAGATTTAGCAAAACAGGCCCAAGCCAAGATACTAGCATCACCATGTTTCACAGATGGGATAATGTTCCCTTATCCTGGAATGTGTTTAATATATGTTTTCTTCTCATTTAAACCAAAAAGTTCTACTTTGGCCTCACCCGTTCACAAAATGTTTGACTATTTTTACTGCCCGTGTGGACTGTGAAATAAATTTTATTTCACTAAAGTGATATTGAATAAAGGCTGTATTAAATATGACGCTTAGATGTACATTATTGTGCAAAAGTCTTAGGCCACCATTAGATTTGTTGTTTTAGCAATGGAAAAATGACCCTATATAACCCAAAAATTGCAAACTTGGATTTGTCACTCTGTAATACTCTTTTCACTGATTTGTAGTGAAATCTTTGTGAGCTTTAGCATTTTGTTTGCCTTTTCATCCTGTTCCCCTTCTGAGAAACTGGTTTCTTGGAGGCTACCCTTCTAAAAATACCATTCCTGATCAAGCTTCTTTGGATTATAGAAGGGTCAACTTGCCATTCTGATGAAGGTGGTTTTTTATTAATTTTTTATTTATTTATTTATTTTTCAGTTTATTTAATGCTTCATACAAATGTCCTGTAGTTTCTGGTTGTATTCTAATAAACAGACTGAGAAATAATTATATATGGTCATTATACCATTGCTAAACAATGGTACATCTAATCTAATGGTGGCCTAAGACTTTTGCATAGTACTGTATGTCTGTTTTCATGTTCACACAAGATATAGTAATTTAATATAAAAGAAACTAAAAAAAACTTTAAAGAACCATTACTTAACCTATCATCCCAGCTTATTTGCTTCAAAAAACTATTTCACTTTGAATTAAAGTAACCAAAAGAAGAGTATGTAACATTTAAGCCTTCAGAGGTACCTTCTTTAAAAGCTGATACGTTTCACTCTTTTCTTAGAATATGTCTACATTGTGACACCAAAAACAAACAAAAAAAAAGTTTTTGTGAACAATTTTGTATAATTCTCATAGAAAAGTCTTGTAATTCACTGTTGAGTGCTAATGGTTGATGCTCAAACTTTGCAGGGTCAGTAATGGCCGTTTGACTAGCAAATGTTCCATACTTTCACATTGTAAACTGTGGCAGTGAAATATATGTTGGACATTTCCGTGTTATTTGGCACTATAAGACACAACTCGATTCCCATTCGTTTCATCATCCTAGACCCAGATTGTGTTTGTATGTGTGAAGTTATGTAATATAAAAATAATGTGAACAGTTTAGTCATTGGCAGATTATTAATGGTTCTCAGTGCTGCATCTTGAGAACTGCAGCATCGTGCTTTCATAAAAGCGTCCAAGTATTGTAGCAGAGTGAGTTGTAGAAACGGTCTGAATAGGATCCATGGGATGTTTTAAGCACAGCAAATCATCTTTTAAGGTCTTGGTATTGTTGCTCAAATATTGTAATATAATGTGCAGTATGTAGTGGATTGCACTTATGCTGGATAACTAGATGCTGGATAAGTCAAGTCGAGTCAAGTCATATTTATTTATATAACGCTTTTTACAATGGAGCATTGTCTCAAAGCAACTTTACAAGTTTAGATTATCTACTAATAACTACGTCCAATCCCAAATTGAGCAAGCCTAGGGCGACAGTGGCAAGGAAAACTCCCTAGTAAGGATAAGGATATAAAGTCTATCTTTATGCATCTAAAAATTGTCATCTGTTTCCATTACTTATTTGAGAAAGACAAAAACATTCACACCATTCACGTCAAAAGATGTTTCAGCAGTGGCTGTTTCACCCCTTCTCCCCACCGGAACTCACACATGTCATTAATGCATGTCATATTTAATACAGCCTTAATATGGTACTGTGTTAGCCTAGCGGTTAAGGTACTGGACTATGGACCAGAAGGTCCAGTGTTCAAATCCTACCCTGACCCATATCTCAAGCTGCCACTGTTGGGTCCTTGAGCAATGCCCTTAACCCACAATTGCTTGGATTGTAAGACTGTATCAATTGTAAGCCGCTCTGGATAAGGGCGTCTGCTAAATGCTGTAAATGTAAATGTTAATGCATAGTAAAATTACCACATACAATTAAGCTAGCCTTTTTTTATCGTATGGCTTTCAAAATACAGATCAACAGCCCAAAAATTCAACTACAAATGACAAAAGTAGCATGTATAAAAAAGCATAAGAATGTTTGTCTTTTTTTCGTAGCTTGATTTACTTTGTTTGAAAAGTAATCCACGAAGCCTAGACATACACATACAAGCATTCACGTTCAATAAAGTAGGATCCCCAAGCACCAAACTCCCCAGTCCAGCTTATTTGGAGTCCATCCTCCACTCCTTTGCCAAAAATTGGTCTATTTCTTTGTATGTAGGCTTGACTCAATTATTGCTGAATTATTGCAAGTTTCCTTGCAAGTCACTATTTAACGTTATCTAGCCAAATTAGCATACGCATAGATAGTGACTTTTTTAAGAAGAAGTGGTTACACAGCTATTGGTCAGCCCCCACAGTAAAAACCATAAATCTGATCTGTCAGATGTTGTTGTCCTTTTGTTAATAGACCTATAATGCCGAACCATTCAAAATATCATCGGAAGCCACACACAGCAGTTGACAGGAACAAGACCCAGAAGTCATTCTAATAAGCAGTTTTGATTGGGACTGTGGGACCGTGGTAGCCTAGTGGTTAAGGTACTGGACTATGGACCAGAAGGTTCAGGGTTCAAGTCCCACCTCTGCCAAGCTACCACTGTTGGGTCCTTGAGCAAGGCCCTTAACCCACAATTGCTTGGATTGTAAGACTGTAATGATTGTAAGTCGCTCTGGATAAGGGCGTCTGCTAAATGCTATAAATGTAATGTAAATGATTGGTTAATAGCACTCTCAGTCAGATATTTTTATAATGTTTTACATACACCTATTTGTTACGCCTTTTTGACTGCACACCACTGTGATTCGGTCTAAATAAACATAAACAGGCTTTTAAATACACAGTGCATAAATGCTAAAAAAAACACTTGTAACAATTAAGTAATAGACTTTTTGTTTGAGTATTTAAAAGGAAGTTTAAGCACGTTCACAGTATTTACAATATAACCATATGCAATTCATAGTTGAGACTGGAATATTAAAAATGAAGACAACATGTCCGTCACACATTTACTATGAAACTTTCTAAAATTTTCTTTCTGTAAATAAGAGCTTTCAATGCCTGAGGTGGGTGTCACGCCAGCGGCGGATTCTACGCCGCACCACCAGAGAGCGCCGTCACCCGAATACTAGGCCGGTTTCCGGGTGGCGGCCATCTTTAAAAGGGCACGTCTTGCGTACAGTTCTTCGCGAGGTCTCGTTGTTTCACCCGGCGTTTCCGAGCGTTTATACCGTTACTCGTTTTTGGCTACTAGTGTTTGATCTTTTGTTACGTTTCTAGACTTCGATTTTGCCTGTCCCCTCTGGTTTGTTGCACGGTGTTTTTGATTATCTGGCTTCGACTTTGGACTGTGTTTTGACTACGAGTTTGTATCCTGATTCTAATAAACCTGCACCTGATTCCCTCTACACTGAGTGTCCGGGTCGTTACAGAGGGCATATCTTTTTTTTTTTTTTAACCTGAATATGCCTTTTTAATTATAAAATACAAAACAATTAATAGATATCCATATTCTCAAAATAGCTATATGTAAATTACACTCTTTTCATGGGATGACCTATGTGCAGTTCAATAAACAAAATATGTAAATGGAGTATTAATTCTGGGACATGAGTTTTAGTAGAATAACTGTGGCATACACTTGGACACTGTGTTGCCATGCTTCGTGGGACATGATTTTGGAAAGTTCTAAATCAGTCCCTGTTTCAAAGTCAGCAACAATAATACCATAATACTATAACAACATGAAACTGTCTACATATGGAGCTGCACTGGTCCCACATCCAAAAGATAAAGATAAATTTTCTGATATAGTGTTCTTAACAATATACACTGTAACAAAGTCGCTTTACAAAAAGTCTAGTCCAGATGCCAAATGACTAAACCAGAGGTGATGGTGGCAAGGAAAAACCCCTGAGACATGCAAGTAAGAAACTTTTAGAGGAAACAAGCTCAAATGGGGAAGCCGCTGTCCTTTGGGTCAATCTTTTCAAATACCTGAAGAATTTCTATTCAGTTAAGCTAATCATGAAATAATGGACATTCGGACTCTTAGATTGCCTTAGATTTTGGATTTAATTCAAAGACACATTTTAAGTTTTTCTATTTAATTAATGTTTTCCGCTTTTTTTTTATATTTTTTTGTATTTTTATTGTTGATTAAAAAACAAAATGTATTATCAATTGTTCCCTGTACTGTAAAACCCATGGAGGACAAAAACCTCAACTGTGCACTCAACCGTGGAACATTTAACGTAGCCTACACTAATGTTTCAAGAAGCAGCTGAAATAAAATTCCAGCCACTCCCAGCATAAATTACGTCCATGTGCCTAGCCAGAAGGAAAAACAATTATAGACAGAACAAGATAATGGGAATGGGTGGGGAGAATAAAGAAGTAAAAAGTTAAACAATAAAACATGTAAAAAAAACCGAGTCAAAAACAAAAAAGATAAAAGGGGGGAAATGAGCAGTGTTAAACTGCAGAGGAGAGGTGAGCAAATGCAGTGGTGGGCTGGAAATACCGCTGATAAGTTACCTCTGTGTCAGACCTTGGCAGCAGTGGCCTCTTGAGGGAGCAAATGGATGCTTGTTGCATGACCACACACTCACACACAAACACACGATCCCAGTCATTTTTTTGGTTGTTGCTTTTGTTGTTCAGAATGCAAAGGCCAGTGCCATTTCAATACTCTCACCCCATCCTCTCCCCAAAGTGGACTAGTCTGTTTGTAACAAAGTGTTGGTTTGGTGTTTAGTGTTTTTGTTTAAAATGAAATTTGATAAAATTGCAACACTGAGAAGGCAAAGTGAGACTTTTCTCACCTTGTTTGAAATGTCTGAGTCAACACTGGAAGTTTGGCAGCTGATGAGTTGGATTAGATATGCAAAGAATGGAGACCATGAAAGTCAAGTGTAACAGAAGGTAATACATACTCTCACTGCAACGTTCCAGAAATCCACAAATAATAATTTTTAATTCAGTTTGCATACGACGCAAAGTATGGTTACAAGCAGACATATGCGTAACTACACTATATGACCAAAAGTTTGAGGACAGTCAAAAACTTGGGTGTTAGTATTTTTTGAAGTAAGCACTGCTGTTGAACAGTAAGTCCTGGCTTACTGTTGAAATTACAATTAATCTCAAAGGTATCAGGTGGGAGTTAGGTCTCCCTTTCAGTAAAGCTGGCAAAACACTTCATTATTTTAGAAGGCTGACTTTTTGGGGGAGTTAGAAACCTATTGTTGGCCAATACTGGGAGTCACTGAGGTGTTCCATGCACCCATTCTCCTGTCACTGACAAGCTATGGAAATTTCATGACTGTATGCTTCATATTATGAACCAGTTAGCAGTGTATGTGACTGAAATAATAGATAGCTAATTATGAGGGGTGTCTGCATAGTTTTGGCCATATTCTGTATGAACATTAATTTTAATCTAGTCACTGTTATGCCATCATGGCTGCCTTTCCAGTTGTCTGGACCAAAATTTTATGTTATATATAAGGGGCATCATCAGAGCCACTTTACTGGTGTACTTGTACCACTAAAATGTTGCTGTACCCCACTAAAATTGTTGTAAAATTGTAAATTTTATCTTGAATTGCTGAGCTGGACTACAGGACACGCCACGCAAATTCACATTTCCCATAATGCTTGACAGATTGGCAAGCAGAAGAGTATAAATGTGTATAGCCCCTCTAAATTCTGTGTGTGCCCCAGTACAAGTAGTCTAGAAACGTTATGAACTGAATGCTTTGGGGGCAAATGGTTTTAAGTGAAGGCACTATCTGATGAAAAGATGTTGAGATTAATAAACTTCCACTGTTTGTTTTTGTTCAACTCGAGGACGATGACATTCGCCAGTGTTATAGTAGTGTTATTTTGGGTTATACAGAAACAAAGACCTAGAGTGACTCAGTTTTCAAGGCTCTACATTACTAATATGAAGGTTGTGAGTTCACTGGGCTCTTACACAAGACCCTTTAAATTCAACTGCTAGGCTGTGTTTATCGTGTTTTTCTTTATTTAAACATCTACAGTACTGTATTCTTAGTGCAAATAAGTCTCCATGGGTTCTAAAAAAAAGGTCGTATTGACTGCCAACCGAAAGGGAAACAGGAACTTAATGCTCCAGAACACAAGCTGCAGTTAGCATTAGCAGCTATGCTAGCACCCAGAGTTCATCAATAAGTGTTTTTCTTTCACTTTTCATTTTCAATCCGTTACTCACTAAAGTACATGATATTTTTCAAGACTTAATTATAAAATAAGCTTTGTGTTTGGCCAACTGTAGGTTAATGTAAGTGTTTTAAACATTAACTTACTTATCATTACTTAACATTACTCCGCTATTATACAGTATAGACCAAACATTCATTAAACTCTTTAGTTCATGACACATTCGACATATGATGGATTTGTTGGAACATATCCCCATTGTAAATCAGGGAGCACCTGTACAGTACAACTCCATTAATGCATATAATGCCTTGTACATGTAGATTTTCTGGGGGCCTGGAACAGATTAATTCAATATAAGTTATTCTTCATGGACAAAATTTGCCCTGTATTTATCGTTTTCAATTCTCAACAAGACTTCTGGAACAAATTAATGACGAGAACCGAGGTACCACCGTACTTTTTTTTTTTTTATCAGGTGCATTAATTTCGTTTATGCTAATATAACTGATGCCTTTGCTTTAGTGATCTAATATGTACTTTTGGTAGGTTATACTGTTATAAGTGATTAGCCAAAACATATAGCTATGAGCTGTCATTACCTTGACTTCCTTTTAAATATTTCCAGGTGTCCATTACTCCATGCGAAAAACCATTTAGCTTCTCAAGCTATTGGAAAGATGCTGGGGTGTTATGGGAAATGTAGTGCCTGTAGTCACTTTTTGTGGTGTTTTGTAGTGCTTTTCAGCAATCCAGGATAAAATTGACTTTTTATTGCCATGACTTTAATGGGGCACAGCAACATTTTACTGGCTCACATACCCCAGTACCGCCACTGCATGTGGTCGTCGGTCCCAGACTCTGACATTTACAACATAGCTTCTTTGTTTTCAAACCCCTGTAGCATCTTGCACATAGCCGTATTCACAGGTGCACATAAATATGCTTCTGTGGCACACTCACAGACACACCATGAGCCTGCTACCCCATGTGCCAGGGTGTAGGAGGTGTGATCTGGGGAAGGGGCTCCCATCTGGTATTGAATGAAATAGCCTGGGGAACTCGATATCACCTCTAAGCACACTTTCAAGTCCATATGTATATACACAATTTACCTCACCTAGGTTTGTGTCTCTTCCTGTTAAGGGACACTGGACACAGCTGTGTAACAGAGAGGCAGAGCTTCATGATGATTTCTCACCTCTGGTAATGAGAACAAGTGGATCAAGAGACGTTTTTGCTGAACAAGCCATGACGAAGTACCACAGTACTCCACTGACAGCTACTGGTCAACACGATGTATGACAGTAATATGGATTAGTCACCGTTATTGTAAAACTGCAAGACCCGACTGTTTTTGATCGCTAATAAAAATATATAATGAACTCGATTTTTGCTTTGCTAATACCCTTCACCGTACAGGTGCGCTCCATCCTTCCAGTATTCATTTCGCTCTAGTTAAAGATGTTTTAAAGATATAATACTTCATTGGTATGCACGTAACATCCAAACAATACTAGTGCCACCTTCAAATTATTAAGCCAAATTAACATCAGAATGTGGATGTGTTCGTGTATGCAGGAGATGTGGTTTCCAAAAAAAACTCTGAAACTCACATTCTCACTCTGTACAACACTTTCTGTCACAGCTTTATCATCCTCCAGCTACCAGCCCCATCCTTCTCTCTCTCTCTCTCTCTCTCTCTCTCTCTCTCTCTCTCTCTCTCTCTCTCTCTCCCTCTCTCTCTCTCTCTATCTCCGCTCCTCTCTCTCTCTCTCTCTCTCTCTCTCTCTCTCGCTCTCTCCTCTCTCTCTCACATCTCACCTCTCTCTCTCTCTTCCTCTCAATGATCAATCACAATCTCTCTCTCTCCTCTCTCTTCATCTCTCGCGCGTCTCCTCTCTCTCTTTCCAGTAGATTTAACGTCAGTGTTTGTGTTGAAGAATGCGCATGCCGCAGATTCAGCCATATTCTTCCAAATGACCCAAATCCTTGCTCACCCCAGAGAAACCTTATCCACTAGCTGATTACTCTCTCTCTCTCTCTCTCTCTCCCTCTCTCTCTCTACCATTGCCATTCCCGCTTCCTCTCCACCACCTTCATCTTCAGCATGTTCCCATCCATTTGTCCTACTACTCTGACTGCACCGTCTCTCTCACTCCTTCATCTTTCTCTACATTATTTGCTTCCCTTTCAGTAAGCGCCGTCATTTCACATTTCCCATTCATAATTTCTGCCAATTTACATTAAAAAAACACATATCACATAAACCATCGCGAGCAATCGTGTGTGTAACAGAGCATGAACTCAAAACAAACGAGCCTCCCACTGACATCTCCAATTATCATATGCATGGCAAATTACAAAACCATGTTTACTGTACAGCTCTAAAGCCGAAATGGGCGTTACCATGGCAACTGCGGGTTCTGCCTCCCTGTTTTACATAATGAGGAATTGTTTGCATTTGTAAAGAGTTATTACAAAAATCGTCACTTTTTATTCCAGTTCCGGCACCCAACGCGTCTCTCGATAACGGTGCTGTTTTGTAATCGGGTCCCGACTTGGCGTCGATTTGCTTCGTGACGCCAAATAGATGGAGAGATGCAGTTTCGCCAACAGAATTATGCCTAGTTTAATCAAGCATCTCATTTGCCTCATGAAATTAGAAAAGTAATCTCATAACCACTGTGCTTTTTGCTTTGTGTCATGCCATGTAACACCCTGCAGGGATGGAAGACACCAAGTTTGGATTTAGCAGTGCCATTCTGAAATCGCTGGTCCATGGCAGCATCAGGCGGTCTGTGTCTGTGGATTTCACTTTCCCTATTAGAGTCAGAGATCACTAGATTGTGTCAAGGAGCATGGACATGGACCCTGGATGAACCACAGGTGGCCAATGAAACGAATGACCATTTGGTTTTATTTTTCTTTCTATTCTTGACCCCCTGGGTGTGCAGCTCAGTGAGGTTTGGAAGAACTAAATAAGGGCTGAAAGAGAAAAACTTTTCCATGACATTGCATCCTCTTTGGTCATTTTTTTCTACTGCATACTTAAACAATAACAAAACAGGAGCCAACTGAACTTGGCTTAAGAATAAGATTCTTATTCTTGTTTGTTTTCCACCACTTTGAAAGACATCTAGAACAATCGCAGTGATGACACTACAAAGAGAAAGTACTTTAGCATCATTACAGAACATTAAGGCAAATTCAATCTGAAAGCAATTCTGAATCATTGTTAGTTCTGCTTATCACAGAGTAGATACTGTATGTTTAACTAACATTTCAATCCACCTCAGTCCTGCCAAGCGTAAAAATGAATTCAGCATGGCAGAAGTGTCCAGGATGACTTTGGTGCTGCAGAGAAACTTTTAAGTATGTTCAGAGGAAGGGGATGAATAGAAAATAAGTAAAAGGAAAGAACACCGTTTTAGTTTATTTTAAATTAAGTCACTCTTGTTCCAACAAAATTACTTATACCAGTTTTGTGGACTGAGGGTGATCCAAGTGCTAAAGAAGGACTCTGTAACAGTCATGTTAACACTACACATTTTTTAATTTAAGCAAATACATCAATACCCATTGTTTTATTATACTCTATATACACTCATTGACATAAAAATACTCACCAAGGAGTTTTTTTAATTGAATGAAACATTATATGTATGGATGTAATGATGATATCTGTAAGTGATTACAGTATTAGAGGGAAAGGATATGTTTATTGGGGCATACATATAAGGTGCAGTATACTGCAGCTGGGCCTGTAGATCCTCATCCATCACACCAGCAATTTGGGCAGTGTGTCGCTCCACAGCAAAGGCAAGATTGAAGCGCTCGCCATGAGCCCTCCATACTCAAACCCGACTGTCGTCGGATCCCAAACAGAAGCTGGAATCATTGCTAAAGGCAATATGGTTCCAGTCCATAGAAGTCCAGGTTTCACAACAAAACTGCAAATAAAGGTTACAGTGGCTGACTGTCAATGGCAGGACACCTAATGGGTGCCATGACAACAAATTTCCTTGTGGTAAGCGCCTGAAAATGGTCCAGGCAGAGACAGAGGTGTGTAGTGAAGGTGCCACCTGTGTCTGGATGATGGACAATGAAACTGTTGTCCACCAAACCGCTACACTGAAAGTCTGTCTGGGCTGTCCGAAGCCTATTTCGGAACTTTCACAGAACCACTGCCCAACACCTTCTAACGGCTAGGTCAGAATGGTCTAGATGGCAGACAATTCGATGAAACAACCATCCTGCTTCTCTAAGTCCAACTATGCATCCCCTTTCAAAGTCTGTCAACTGGGCAAAATGTCATTGAGTGCATCATAGCATGTCTAGCAGTCAACAACCAAGAGGTACACGACACAAAAGTAGCCTCTGAGAGTCTTTTTATAATGAAGTGGGGTAGCACTTTTATGGACTCTTGTGGCAAGAACCAGTGTGAAATCAGATCACACCTGTCATCATTTACATAGCTGCCTGAGACATAGCTGCACACCAAGATTTGCAGCAATTTGACATTTCTATCTGGGCGCATTAATTTTTTTGTCAATAAATATGTATTCTGTATCTGTACATTGTAAATGCTGTATTGTTGTTTGTATTCATTCATTCATTGTCTTATCCTCTTGAGCCTAGTCAGGGTCGCGGGAGTGCTGGTGCCTAGCCGGCAGCACAGGACGTAAGACAGGAACACCCTGGACAGGGTGCCATTCCATCATAAGGCACAAACGCTCACACACTTATACACACATTCACACACTAAGGGCACTTTGGAAACACCAATTAACCTAGCACGCATGTCTTTGGAATGCAGATTCCACACAGGCAGAACCCAGAGTCAGGATCGAACCGGGGATTTTGTTTGTATTGTTTATTAATATTTTTATAACTTAATACATGTGCACTAGTGTGCGTTACTGCTACTGTGACACTGCAGTTGCCCTCAGTATCATTAAAGATCTGTCTGTCTGTAATCGAGCATGTACTTTTAGTTTTCAGTACAGTAACATTCTCAAGTCTTATGGAAGGCACCATCTTTGATATGCATGGTTTGTAAGCCTGACACTATGGTTATGTGTGTTAGTTTAGTTAGTTGTGATATCGAAAAAGGACTTGACTTTTTTGCCAGTTTTTTGCCAGAGACAATTTGATAGTCACTCCTGTTAGTCACACTCCAAGGGTGTGTTCACAGTTGGCAGGCTTGGTTCGATTAAAACGAACCCTGGTGCGATTGCTCCGTCAGTGTGGTTTATTTGAACAAGTGTGAACGCTGCCATCCGAACCCTACTGCACACCAAGCAAGCAGACTGACACCCCCTGATGAGGTGAGTCTCGGTCTGCTTCCAAATGAACACTGGTGTGGTTCGATTGATGTATGAACGCAGCACGGACCAAAGACGTGTAAACAAACCGAACACAGGGAGTGACGGTACATGGAACTACCACTAACTTGATATAAAAGTTTTCTGTGGTAATGTTTTAGTGCTTTAGTAGCTTTCCCATTCCAGATATGCTAATTCTGGGAGTTATATTGTTTTCTTGTAGAAGACTGATTGAAATACTCATATTTGCTCATACAAACTTACTATTAATTTTGGCAGTGCTAAATTCCTCTTGTGAATATTCAATAGTCATCCCAAAAATGATTTTTTCCAGCAGCCTGTTAATATAAATACGAATGGATGAGCATGTAGAAGAGTAAGGAAAAGGCACAAGAAGAGAGAAACATGCAGTACAGGAAAGCAATCTAATGCAGGAACAGACTAAAATGAAGAGTGAAAAAGAAAGTAGAAAGATAAGATTCAATGGATCCAATCAAGATAACATTGCTGAGCCTTTTTTGATCAGTTCTAGAAAAAGGTAGCAATGAGTGGAAAGAACCACAGACATGAAGAACAAGAAGAAACACCAGAGAGTGAAACAACAGATGGAGAGAGAAAAAACAGCGGCGGTCAGCGCTGCGATATGAAAAAATTGTGATTCTGCACATTTTTAACTACACTCCTGGGAAAAAATGGGGCAAAACTAAAATTGCTAAATATTAAGCTTTTAATGGTCCAAACAACAAATAAGTGGTTTGAAGGCTAGCAAAAACAAAGAAAAATGCACTCCTGAGACCTGTGCTTACATTTGCTTGTCTCTGCTTGTTGTTACAGTGAACTGTTTTTTTTTTGTTGTTTTTGTGGGTGAACAGGACAAATTCACTTAAATAATCTTCTTGTAAACAGATAAAACAACATAACAAAATTTAAATATTTCATATAAAACTCAAAACTAACATCTGGGTGTTCAAATCTTTCCAAAAAATTTTCTGTCTTTTTTTTTTTTCTTTTTAAAGATCAGGAAGATTTACTTCCAGTCTTCTTGTGTGCAGATGAAATCACAAAATATCTTCAGTCTTGTTTTTTTCTTAAAAGATTAGTCATTAGTTGGTAACCTGCTACACCTGATGCAGCCCAAGCCTAAAACAAGCCCATAAATAGAATCAGGAGTGGCTATGGTACACGGGACACTTCAAAGTCCACCACCGACTCAACCCCATTCTCTGCCATCTGCATCTCCCAGCTTCTATGAATATTCACAACACCATATTTCTCGACTGAAGCCATATCTCTGAGGGTGGGCACTGCCCTCAGACACAACCCCTACCCCGACTTGGAGCCTATACAGTATGACCCTGACTTTCCCCAGATCAGGGGAAAAACCCAATAGCTAGTTGCTTGAGAGGGTTATGGACCATAACCGTATTCAGGACCCAGAATTCACCCAAGAGTTCTGACAAGAACTATAGTGCTGGCATGGGTACATCAGAGGGGGCAGAAGCACTTGTCATGATACAGAATGGGCACCACAGGAAATAAAGTGACTTAATGACTTACTGATTTATTTACGGTGTCTTCTTGCATAATGAAGTTTTTTTATAGACACAATTTTGGGTGTTTCATGTCCTGCCATTTCTCCAGCTCCTCCATATGTGCTCACTCTGGCTGTCATTTACACTGTTCATTGACATAGCAGTAGAGGCCATGCCCTGTAATCCTAAGATCCCTGGTTCAATCTCAGCTCCTGGCAATCTCATACACAGTTCACCCAAGCACACACAGACAAGCTCTTATATATACTGATCGGCCATAACAGTAAAACACCTGACAGGTGAAGTGAGTATCATTGACAGCATGTTGCAGTGTTCTGCTGGAAACCTTGGGTCCTGGCATTCATATAGTTATTACTTTGACACATACCACCTACCTACACATTGTTGCAGATGAAGTACACCCCTGCATTGCAACAATATTCCATAGTGGCGGTGGCCTCTTTCAGCAGGCCGCATTGAAAAAAAAATCAGGAATTATTTAAGGAACATGACAAATGAGTAGAGTATCCGTGGAATAGGTTGGACGAACAAGTCCATTCCTTGGAGGCCCCACTTCACGATGTATAGAGTCAGGGTATATAATTTATCCATTTGGTAGAAGATACCAAAGGATATCTTCAGAGATTTTGTGGAGTCTATGCCTCAATGGGGCAGACCCTTGGTGGTATAATTCTCTGCCGAGAAGACGTGAAATCTAAACATTTGTACTCTGCTTAAATGTTTAAAAGTGATCATGCACCGCCTGTTCTGGAAGTGGACTCATTCCCTCTTGGTTGTGTGCAACCAGCGAGGTATGTTTATTTTTGTTTATATTCTGGGCGGAACGGTGGCTCGGTGGGTAGCACTGTCGGCCTGTTCAATCCCCAGGTGGAGCGGTCGGGGTCCTTCCTGTGTTGTGAATGTTCTGAGACATGTTAGATTAATTAGTGTCTCTATAGTGTCCCTAGTGTGTGAGTGTATGTGGCCTCCAATGGATTGGCCCTAAGCCGCCGGCTAGGTACCGGCTCTCCTGTGACCCTGTTCAGGATCAGGCATATAAGTGAGTGAGTGAGTGTTTATATTCTGGCTCTAAAGTATGTGTGACTGTTAATGTGTGCTTTTTTGTATATTGTCAAGTATTTGATGACAATGGATTTGATGACTACAGTGCAATACATGCAAAAGAAAAATAAATCCATCAGTAAGTCAAGAACTACGGTGTTGTGTAACTCGTTTAGGGTTCTCACACTGTGTAGATGGTAGCGTTCCACTTGTGTTTTCAGCAGTATGTCTGGCACATTTACTTATCATCTGGACGCAGTTGTCTTGTGAAAAATCCCTTTATGTTTAAATTACAGTAGCATAGCTATGGTAATGTCTGGTCAATGTCCATTTTTGTCAGCGACCTGTTTCACAGAATGTAATGCAGTCATTAAACAACTTAAGTAGTGTTAAAACCAGCATTCCCTGGTTCCTGGTCGAAACTGGCATCACTCTGTGTCTTGGTCCTAAATTTCCCAGCTGCCATGTGACAGGAAATTGAAGATATATAGCCAACAGCAGCTCATAACAGTGCTAAAATCCAATCATCAGAAAAATGCAGACATACAGAAGTAATTTTGACACATATTTTGTTGCTCTGTACACTGGAAGACTGGGTTTGAAATGAAGCCATCATGATCAATTTAACATACTAAATGTCTGCTTTAATAATGTATTTACTGAGCCATATAGTAATACATACAGATACTATTATGTACCTTTCTCCTTGTACCCCAGTACCATATGTTATTCAGAACTAACAAATATGAAATTATTTGTAGGAGTAGGCCTGTACAAGCTCCTGATGAGGCTTGTAGTGGTATTTTTAGATCCTGCATGTGCCAAGAGAATTGCTTTCTTTTTTGTTGGCTTGTGTTACAGACAATACAGAATTTAATTAAAGAAGCAAATCCTAACTGAATTTAGGAATTCTACTTAGAAATTATTATATGCGTTATTACTAGTCCAGTAATGGATATTTTGTTAATTTTGTTTATTTAATGTCACATCAGCAGCCCGGTGGGTAGCATCGCCACCTCACAGCAAGAAGGTCCTGGGTTCAATCCCGGGGTGGAGCGGCCTGGGTCCTTTCTGTGTGGAGTCTGCATGTCCTCCCTGTGTCTGGGTTTACGCCGGGCACTCCGCTTTCCTCCCACAGTCCAAAGACATGCAGGTTAGGTTGATTGGTTACGCTAAATTGGCCTGGTTAGTGTGGTCTCTGGCGACAGAGTGGTTAAACCCACATGGACACAGAGAGGACATGCAAAGTCCACACGAGCAGTCATGGTCAAGATCATACCAGGGATCTCTGGAGCCCAGTAAGAGATACAGTTTGGAATAAACCCATTATTGTTTAAATAAACACTTATTTCAACATAAGTTTCCCAAATTACAAAATTTCACCAAAAACATCACATCTTTGAATAATTTGTGGAATAGACTTGAGTTTCAAGTACAGCATGTTCAGCGGTATCATGCGAGATAATGGTATGTAAAATGGTTCAGAAGGACATCACGTAGTGGGTAAATAATGTAATTGCATTTGGTATGCCAAACATATATCCATTAAAGAAAACCAACAAATGTAGGAAACTACAACTGGTCCGCAACCTCAAAACAACTTGATTACTTACCAGTGTTACTCCCCACCTGTCCATTAGGGGGCAAACCATAGGGTGCTATGCACCATTAGAGAAACAGAAGAATGACAGTAGGAAGAGTAGAGAATGATCTGGTTTGAATCTCATTTCAGGGGCTGCATTCTTTGGAGGTTGCATTCGAAGATCGATGCGTCATAGCAGCGTGGCTAGGCTGTCCCATTTCAAAGCCTCCTTAGTATGTGGCCAAAAAATGCGCCCTTCTTTTCCCTGACAACTAAGGATACAACTGATGTATCCTTCGCCAACCAACATATCCCAAGGTGCATTGCGTGCTGTGATGCAAATCTGCTGTAGAGCAAACCATCTGATTTCAGTTCTACACGCCATTGTAGATTGCGTAAACCGACTTTGACTTTGTAGGATGCAGACCCTGAAATGGGATTCAGCTCTTCTCTGAAAGTCTAGGTTGCAGCCATTAAGGTGTGGGAATGAGATCCAAATGCATAGAAACAAGTTAGTAAGGCTGGGTAAGAGATAATTAATAAAAATAATACGTTAAGCTCGTTCCCACGTGTTAATTGTTTGGTTCCCACACCTTAATTGTCTCATTCCCACACCTTACTAACTCGTTTCTACACATTAGGATCTTGTTCCCACACCTTAAGCCATGGCCACACAGCAGGGCTCCGTAGGATCCTCTTAAGTGCTCTCTCACGAAATTCAAGACCGCTTTAGTAGGCTGTAACATCACGGTGCGGCTTACTTACCCAAGCAAAGTGAAATCCCATGAGAAATTGAATTCTCACAAACTAAGGCTGCATATGAAGGATCCTTCACAATGGGATGGCCTTCACTGTCATAACAGCCGAGAAATACAGCCTGCGTCCTAGGATTTGTGACACAGCAAATGGCTTTATCAAGCACATATTTCTCTCTGTTTGCTCTAAATCTCTTTACCAGGGGGCTGTTGTTCATCTGCTCAGAAGGAGATTTCTATTGTTATAATTCAAGAGGGACTCCGGAGGCCATGTGTAGTGGAACAGCGACAGTCTAGGCTACTATGTACTCTATTCCTTTGAACAAAAAGGAAACCAGTGGACACAGTGGAAACACTTTGAGGTTTGCAGCTGTCCATAGCACTTTATCATCTTCAGCTAACATCAAGCTAACATCCACTCAACCCAAGGCATTGCTCTCCACAGCAACCTTTACTAACCTCATGCAATGCTGGTGTTCTTGATGAGGGCTTTCTAAGTCATTTCATGGAATATTAACACTGACTTGCTGGCTTAACTATAGCCAGGAGACTAGTAAAAGAGACTCTGATATACTTGTATATATCTGATATATTGTATATTGTACAAAGAAATGGTGTACACTGTTTGGAACAACATTAAAAACTTTGAATTAGGCCTTAGTTAGTGATAGAGTAGGTAAAATGAACAGGAACTCTGAGTTGAGTGTTCTCAGAACAATGTGAATCATTAGATTTGTGCTGTTTGGTCAATGGAAAGCATTACCAAATATTATACAATGACTGAGAAATGTGACTGATTTTTTTTAATTAATGTTTTTTTATTTGGAATCCAGGTAGTACACATACAAAATATTAATTTTATAACAGTAGAAAGCAATGTCAGTGGAAGCTAATCAAGCCAATATCTCCATATTTCACGGATATTTTGTGTACTTTTAATTATAAGTAATTCCTTTGTCCTCCCATGTACTCCACATTTACATGTACTTGTACCTGTGCTTTACAAATTAGTGACACAAAATACTATACAGACAAGTACAGTGGTACCTTGTTTCTGGACCACCTCATAACTCGTCAAATTCAGTTCTCAAACCATTTTGAGGAAAAAAAAATGTCTTGGCACTCCTCGTTTGCTCGTTTGTATAAGGAATGCTATGCTATGATATACACAGTATATATTAAACTCCTCGGTTTATGATAAATTCAACTTATGATGGATTTGTCGGAACGTATCCCCATTATAAATCGGGGAGTGCTGTATTGTTGTGTCTATGTGGGTACTCTAGTTTAATCCCACATCCCAAAATGTGCCAGTAGGTGGACTGGCCTAGGTGCAAACATTTCCCTTAGGTACAAGTGATTATGAATCAATTAAAGCATCCGTGAGTGCCTGATGCTCTGAGACAAACTGATGCTTTGCCCTGGGCATAGTCCTACCTTATGCTCAGTGTTTCCGGGTAAGACTATAGACTCGCAATCACAGGTTGATCAGATTTGTACTAATTCTCAAATGACGTGACACAAAAACTGTAATATCCACTTCTCTTAGTGCTCAAAGACAATAGTCTCCATCAAACTTGTATTCAAAGCTCTCCAGATGCTCATTTAGCCAGTCTTACCCTCAACCAAAAACTTTTCTCTACAATGGAGTGCAGCTCCCACAATCAGACCCCTCCACGGTTATTGCCACCACTGGTAAAGATAAGAAAATGATTCACCTTTTGGGAAAAAAATGAGGAAAATCCAGCTTTTAAATTTCATCTGAGAACGATCCTTACAAGAAATAAGAAATAGTTATGTTTAACAAAACCATAACTATTTATATAGAACCTACTTTCAATAGTCAGTTGATCAGCTGCACCTACAGTACTGGTGCAATTTGTAGCTATATAATTATTGACTGTAGCATGTCCGCCTTACCTAGTAAGCAGAAAAAGACAAATGGCTGCACTGAGCACTTATATATCTAGAAGGACCTGATAAAATGGCCAGTGAGTTCATGTACATGGTAGGTATACCTAATATGCTGCCAGCTTAGTGTAAATATCAGTGTATTACCAGTGCATAGTAGTTTTGATGTAAACTTTTAATTGAAGGTAGGGTTTCTGTACAGCAAGTTGTACGGCTCTTTACGGACCCTGTTTCTGCTTCTGTTTTGATCACATTAAAATGGTTCGCAATAAACAATGATGTATTCATTGTAGACAGTCCTCTTACTTTTGCTTAACCCAAAAAATATGGCCTCACAATAAGTACAAGTTTGTGAGAGCTGGAGGCATAAACATACACCCACACAGTGATATGAAAGAGAAATGTCCACCATTATGGGGAAAAAAAAAGAGTTCACTTGCCCCAGGTTCCAGTGATTCACAGCAAAATTTATTATGTGAATATGACTTATTAATTTGCATAATGACTTCTAACATTCGTTAGCATGCAGAGGAGCTGGGATTGATGAGAATTTAATTATGACACTTCTTCGTTATTAAAGGGGTAATCAGAGAGGGCTCTCATCATTAACTCCCACCTTTAGAACAAGCGTGGACTGAAATTTCTCCAAGCTACCACTTTGTAGCAAAATGATTTCCCTTCCCTATCAGCCAAAATGGAAACAATACAGGCTTCAAATCGACCTGCAATTACTGTCCTCATCCATCAGCCAAAGAAGGAAGAGCACGGAGAGGTAAGGGAACAGGGAATAGAGAAAAGGGGAAAGAAGAGGAAAAAGTAAAGACAAGGGGAAAAAAAATTCTAGATCAATTCAATCGTTGATTCATCTTCTATAGGTGTTTCATTATGGATGATGACCATTAAATACTGCATTCAAGGTGGGAGTACACCCCCAGTCAGTGCATCACAA
The DNA here is from genome assembly GCA_025084515.1 of Ancistrus triradiatus. Lineage (NCBI taxonomy): Eukaryota > Metazoa > Chordata > Actinopteri > Siluriformes > Loricariidae > Ancistrus > Ancistrus triradiatus. The sequence goes on along the minus strand of JAJAGP010004365.1, from coordinate 14,208 downwards.
CGTATACATTTATGTCATTTAGCAGACGCTCTTATCCAGAGTGACTTACAACTGATACAGCCTTACAATCTAAGCAATTGTGGGTTAAGGGCCTTGCTCAAGGACCCAACAGCGGCAGCTTGGCAAAGGTAGGATTTGAACTCCGGACCTTCTGGTCCATAGTGCAAAATAAAGTTGCAAATGCTACTGGAATGCTTTTATTGCACTGAGCAAAACTTGGAAATCTACAGGAAACCCACATGCACACAAAAGGATCATGTCAAACTATACACGGACAGTAACAACAGCTGAACCTGGGACACTGAAACTGTGTAGTACCAACATACTTTTCAAAATCCAAGTGCAAGTACTTAGTATACTGTTAGGCAACATTGAACGGATGGATGTTAAGTGGCATATACAGTGGTGCTTGAATGTTTGTTAACCCTTTAGGATTTTCTATATTTTTGCATAAATATGACCTAAAAAATCATCAGATTTTCACACAAGTCCTAAAAGTAGATAAATAGAACCCAGTTAAACAAACGAGGAAAAAAGATATTATACTTTGTTATTTATTTATTGAGGAAAATCAACCAATATTACATATTAGTGAGTGGCAAAACTATGTGAACCTCTAGGATTAGCAGTTAATTTGAAGGTGATTTTAGAGTCAAGTGTTTTCAATCAATGGGATGACAATCAGATGTTAGTGGGCACCCTGTTTTATTTAAAGAACAGGGATCTATCGAAGTCTGCTCTTCATAACACATGTCCTGTGGCAGTGTATCATGGCATAAACAAAGGACCTCAGAAAAAAGAGTTGTTGATGCTCATCAAGCTGAAAAATGTTACAAAACCATCTCTAAAGAGTTTGGACTCCACCAAGCCACAGTCTTGTCCACAGATTGTGTACAAATGGAGGAAATTCAAGACCATTGTTATCCTCCCCAGATGTGGTCGACCAACAAAGATCACTCCAAGAACAAGGCGTGTAATAGATGGCGAGGTCACAAAGGACCCCAGGGTAACATCTAAGAAACTGAAGGCCTCTCTCACATCAGCTAATGTTAATGTTCATGAGTCCACCATCAGAAGAACACTGTGTGCATGGGAGGGTTGCAAGGAGAAAGCCACTGCTCTCCAAAAAGAACATTGCTGCTTGTCTCCAGTTTGCTAAAAATCACAAGGACAAGCCAGAAGGTTATTGGAAGAATGTTTTGGGGGCGGATGAGACCAAAATAAAACTTTTTGGTTTACAAGAAAAGTGTTATGTTTGGAGAAAGGAAAACACTGCATTCCAGCATAAGAACCTTATCCCCTCTGTGAAACATGGTGGTGGTAGTATCATGGTTTGGGCCTGTTTTGCTGCATCTGGGCCAGGAAGGCTTGCCATCACTGATGGAACAATGAATTCTGAATTATATCAGAGAATTCTAAAGGGAAAATGTCAGGACATCTGTCCATGAACTGAATCTCAAGAGAAGGTGGGTCATGCAGCAAGACAACGACCCTAAGCACACAAGTCGTTCTACCAAAGAATGGTTAAAGAAGAACAAAGTTAATGTTCTGGAATGGCCAAGTCAAAGTCCTGACTTTAATCCAATGGAAATGTTGTGGAAGGACCTGAAGTGAGCAGTTAATGTGAGGAAACCCACCAACATCCCAGAGCTGAAGCTGTTCTGTACGGAGGAATGGGCTAAAATTCCTCCAAGCCGGTGTGCAGAACTGATCAACAGTTACAGGAAACATTTAGTTGCAGTTATTGCTGCACAGGGGGGTCACACCACATACCGAAAGCAAAGGTTCACATACTTTTGCCACTCACTAATATGTATATTCAGGACTTGTGTGAAAATCTGATGATGTTTTAGGTCATATTTATGCAGAAATATAGAAAATTCCAAAGGGTTCACAAACTTTCAAGCACCACTGTACCTGAATAAATATCACCCTTCATGACAACCACACAGACATACACCACAATAATAGTAATGTGCAGTGAGCCTAGTCTTCCATTGTACCATAACTGCATGTATCATTAGTTACAAACACACACTCATTGATCTACAGATACAGGAGCAAAGTACCAGGGCCATATAGAATCACTTGGTGGACGCTTACGTTGATTCTATCATCCCTGAATGAGAAAGCCTGTAGATCCTGATCCATCACACCAGCAGTTGGAGCAGTGTGTCGTTCCACAGCAAAAGTAGGATTGAAGTGCTCAGCACAAGGCCTCCATAATCTATAAATAACTCGACCATTGTTGGATCCCAAAAAGAACCTGGATTTGTCACTAAAGATGATACAGTTCATGCTGCTCAGCTGCTCATGGTTGTCTGTGGATCAAACGATCCTCTCTACTGGTGGTCTGTCTGGGCCGTCCAGCGCCTGTCCACCATGTGTTCATGCCCTCACGGAACCACTGCTTCCAACACCTCATAACAGCTAGGTCAGAACGACCTAGATATAGGGCAATTTGTTGAACTGACCATCCGGTTTCTCTCAGCCCAATGATGCAGCCCTTCTCAAAGTCAACTGGGCAAAATGTCTTAGAGTGTGTCATAGATGACTCTAGCAGGTCAACGATCTCTCACCAGAGGTAGACTACCCAAAAATAGCCTTAGAGAATCTTATTATAGGGCAGTGGGGGAAGAATTTTACGCCCTCTTGTGGCACACCTTTAATCATTTACATATCTACCTGAGACATAATTGCATGCCAAGTTTTTTAGCAATCCAACATGTCTGTCTGGGTGCACTATTTTTTTTTTATTTTTTTTTTTATTATTTTTATTAAATAAATTTTGTGTGGGTCAGGGTGTGGTGCAGCAAGGGACTTGGTGCATGACAATTTCAAGGGATGCCTCTGTATAGACTTATACATACAGTCGTATGAAAAAGTTTGGGCACCCCTGATAATTTTCATGATTTTAGTTTATAAATCATTGGTTGTTCAGATCAGCAACTTGAGTTAAATATATCATATATCAGATGAACACCGTGATATTTGAGAAGTGAAATGAAGTTTATAGGATTTACAGAAAGTGTGCAGTAATTATTCAGACAAAATTAGGCAGGTGCATAAATTTGGGCACCCCAACAGAAAAATGACATCAATATTTAGTAGATCCTCCTTTTGTAGAAATAACAGCCGCTAAACGCTTCCTACAGCTTCCAGTCTGGATTCTGGTTGAAGGTGCTTTGGACCATTCTTCTTTAGAAACATCTCCAGTTCAGTCAGGTTTGATGGTTTCCGAGCATGGACAGCCCACATTTTCAGGTAAATTCATGTCTGGGGACTGAGATGCATTCCAGAACGTTGTATGGTTCCTCTGCATGAATGCCTTAGTAGATTTTGAGCAGGGTTTGGGGTCGTTGGCCTCGGTGCACTTTGTCCAATGATTTGAAACATTGTTCTCAAGAATTCGGAGTATTAACTGCGAATCCATGCGACCCTCAACTTTAACAAAGATTCCTAGTACCGCACTGGCACACAGTCACACCAGAATGATGGAACCGCCACCAAATTTTACTGTGGGTAGCAAGTGTTTGTCTGGGATGCTGTTTCTTTTTTCCGCTCCTTTGTTTATGTCCAAATAACTCAATTTTAGTTTCATCAGTACACAGCACATTTATTCCAAATGAAGCTGGATTGTCCAAATGTGCTGTAGCCACACCTCAAGTGAATCTGTTGTGGTGTGTCTGCAGAAAAGGCTTCTTCTGCATACTCTCCCATACAGCCTCTCCTTGTGCAAAGTGCGCTGGATAGTTGAACGATGAACAGTGACACCATCTGCCAGCAAGATGAGGTTGTAGGTCTTTGGAGGTGGTCTGTGGCTGACTATGACTGTTCTCCCACCATCCTTCGCCTCTGCCTATTCTGAGTTTTTTCTTGGTTGCCACTTCGGGAGTCCTTAACTCGACCCTGGCCTGTGGTTTCCATTGCCTCACTATGATCCTCACAGTGGAAACCGGAAGCTGAAAATCTCTGAGAGAGCTTTTCCCTTTCCCTGAACCCTGATGTTGAAACAAAACCTTTGTGAAGGCCGTTGAAGAGTTGTGTGAGGCTCCCATGTTGCCACTCTCAGAGAAGATGCAAAGAGGAGAAAAAACTTCCAATTGGCCACCTTAACCTTTCTCATAGTTGGATTCACTTGTGTATGGTAGATCAAGGGTCAATGAATTACAAACAAATTTTGTGTTCCATAATTGTGCTAAAGGTATTAAATGACAAGGGTGCCCCCAAACTTAGGCAAACCTGCCTATTTTGTTTGAATAATACGCACACTTTCTGTAAAAACCTATAAACTTAAGTTCACTTCTCAAATATCACGGTGTTCATCTGCTATATGATATATTTACCTGAAATTGCTGAGCTGGACAACCAATGATTTATAAAGAAAAATCATGAAAATTATCAGGGGTGCCCAAACTTTTTCATACGACTGTACAGTAAGGGCAAAAGGGGAAACATACCAAAAAACTTACTCAATTCTAAATTGTACGTTTGTTTGTTTTTTTTCTTCAAATTACAGGTCTTTTGAAATGTCCTTTCATTTTATCATGTGAATTCTTAAGAATTGTAATAAGAAATTAAAAATCTGTCTTATATACATCTAATTCATGTCTGATTGACAGAACACTAGGACAAGCAAACCCCTATAACACCTACTGATAGAAAAGACAATCGCAATCATGAAGGCAAAAAACAACATGGCAACGTTCCTTTCCTTTTCCTTGTCTGTCAGTGTTTCAAATTTAAGACACAAAGATGAGAATCACTGTGTTGTGCAGTACAAAACTGTGTTAAATGGTTTCATTATAGAGTTTCCTTTAAAATTATTGTTTAAACTAAAACATTATGTACAAAGTACCTATACTGCTGTGTGACTATGGTCATTTCCAGTCAACATCTATTTCAGTCCTGTTTCACACAACTTGCACTTAAAACAGCACACACCTGTACAGCCTTTCACTGACATTGTCGATTATATGATTTCAAAGAAAATACATTGTATTACATTTGGAAAAAAATCCAAAGTAGAGGAATTTTAACTAGAGGTCTCAGATGTTGGCCTTCAATGTAGAGTTAAAAGTATAAGTTTCCACACAGTACTGCAGTAGTTACTGCCCTTTGTTATACCAAGCATAGAAAAATTGTAGTATTTGCAGTTGTTTGGTTAAACAACAAAATATAGTTAATAACACAAATATCGATTTGTTTGTTTGAGCTGTGTGTGTCTTTGTACATTGCATGGGTTTAAGTGAAATGAAGTAATGCGGCTTTCAGTGCGAGGGGCTTTAGACAGGCGGTGAAGCAATGAAAAGTGACCTGTTTGTTTCAAATGTGGATAACCTGCAATCCCATTCCCCAGCTTTATCCATCAAGGCCTGCTGGGTGTACAGGTATTTGTTTCAACCAATGTACCTCTGCACCCAGACTGCATCAGAATACAAATGTTTCTGCACCTTCACCTTCATGAAATCAGGAATCCTCTATATATCCAGAACATTACAACCCAAGGTAAAACGCAATAAGGCATTATATGCGGTATAATGGCTGGTATTTATATGGAATCCTTTCCTACATTTTATTTTCTCACCTGATGAGCGTTTAAAATATATGTAATATATCAAAAAAAGTTGTAATTCTTTTTACAAGACCTGTTTTTTCAACATCTTTAAATCCAAATGTTATATGTAAATATATAAATACAGATGTAAAAACTGGTGTGCTTTGATCTAAGCCATTCACAAGTCCATGGTTAGGCTGGTGGGGTGTTGATGACGGACATTAGTTGTTGCACAGTGTAAAATCCTTAAAATTAATGTACATATATATATATATATATATATAATATATATATATATATATATATATATATATATATATATATATATATATATATATAATGTGTGTATATATATACATATATATATATATATATATATATATATATATATATATATATATATATATAATGTGTGTATATATACACTGTATACACGCAATACTGTGCAAAAGTCTTAGGCATTCTATATTTTTCAGTTTATATTCTGCTTATTTTTTGTTTAAGGTTTAGTGGTCACTACACTTTGTAGTTCTAAAGTTGTAGCCTGTAGCCCATCTGTTTCTCTACTACATACTTCTTTTATTCTGGTCTCTAATGGTCAGGACCCCCACAGGACCACCACAGATCAAGTCCTTTTTGGGTGGTGAATCTTTCTCAGCACTGCAGTGACACTGATGTGCTGCTGGTGTGCTAGTGTAGCATCTTTACATCACCTTGAAGATGTAAAGTCAGACGCAGTAGCTCATCTGTTGCTGTACTTGTGTTAGTCATCCTTTAATCCTTCATCAGGGCTCACAAGATGCTGCCTACCAGATGCTGGACTATGGTAGCCTAGCGGGTAAGGTACTGGACTATGGCCTGGAAGGTCCAGGGTTCAAATCCCACCTTTGCCAAGCTGCCACTGTTGGGTCCTTGAGCAAGACCCTTAACCCATAATTGCTTGGATTGTAAGACTGTATCAATTGTAAGTCGCTCTGGATAAGGGTGTCTGCTAAATGCTGTAAATGTATAAATGCTGGTGGCTGGACATTTTTGGCTAGTGGAGTAGTTTCAGTCAGACAGTGACACTGAGTTGGTTTAAAACTCCAGCAGCACTGCTGTGTCCACTCCACCTATATAACATCAACACACACTAACACACCACCATCACATCAGTGTCACTGCAGTGCTGATGATGATCCACCACCCAAATAGTACCTGATCTGTAGTGATTCTTTGGGGGTCGTGATCATTACATAGCAGAGTAAATGGGACTAACAAAGTATGTAGAGAAACAGATGGACTACAGTCTGCAATTGCAGAACTACAAAGTGCAGTGACAACTAAAACTTAAATAAAGAATATAGACTTTTGCACAGTACATGCTTTAAATTCATAAGAAATAGCAATGCAGTATTATGGGCAGACCGGATGGCATTCCTGCATTTTAACTACTTGGACCTGTGATGAAAGACTTCAGACTTGACTTGGACTTTAAAAATTACATATGAGCATCTCTGTTTGAATCTCACATTTAAGTACAAAATGAATGAGTTGCCAATTATATTTAAATAAAGTTTGGATAACTGCTAAATCTGTCAATAACTCTCTATGCCATATGTAAATTGAAAGCCAGCTATTGCTGTACGCCTCTTATATCTACTCATCAAACGCACTCTCCAGATCTACTGTGGTTTTGATTCCATGAGCCCCACGATGGTGCCTGTAAACAACTCAATCTCACTTGTGAATCAAAATAGAATCTGACTGGTTGCACAGCAGTTTGGCAGGGCTGCAAATCGATGCCAGCTCAGATGCAGCAAGCCTTGTCATCACACCTCCTTAGGTGCATAATGTTTACAGCGCTATTTGACTAAAGTGGGTATCACCTAAAAACTTTGGAGAAATTTCTTCCAAACCTAGGAAAGTTTTAAAAGCCTTCAAACAGTGCAGAACCCAGTACATGGTGCATTTTACCTTTTATTCCTCTGCCTTTTTTTATTTGCGCTGTTCTCTCGCTGAGACACTACTTCCAATTTCCTGAGAATAGGGGAGAGAAAGTCATTTAAAACTTATGACCTGCATCAGTCTATTCTATTTTCTGACTTTCATTACTGCTTGCTGTCTCAATGCACTTCTTGAGCCACAGTCTCTCGTATTTATATCTTAATACCTTAATGCCTTAAAGCTTAATACCTTAAAGACCTTTTTCTCCTTAGGAAATTAAGTCAATATTTGCTCATTGGATTAGTTTTTTGTTTGGCTAAAGGAAGAAAACTGACTTTGTGGGCATGGCTGTGTGTGTAAGCCAAGTTTTATAGATTAGGTTTGAGAATGTGTAGGTTTGCACGTTTGAGTAAATGCAGATGTGATGTAAGGTGTGGATCTTATATTTACCTGTCTATTATCTGTGAGCACACAGGGGATCCTAATGCTTCTCTCTCACTCTTTTTTCCTCTGGACATAAAATTTGTTGTGTCAGGTGCTAGCTGGGTGTTATAAATTCAGACAGGCTTATGTGGGAGCATAGCAGGAGGATAATTTGTGGCCAAAAAATTGGGTGTTTTTTTTTTTTTTCCAGCCCAGCTATAAAGCAAGATAGAGAGAGAGGAGGTGACAGGCTCAGCCCAATAAGCTGGCCAAATTCTCTCACAGCCCTTGACTGTTGACATCACCTTCGATCATGTGTAAACCGTTACGAAGCAAAGAGTCAGCATTTATTTAACTGGCCCAGGAGGAACACAGGGATCAAGAAAAGGATGGAAGACGACAGACAAATTTTTCAGCTTCTCTCCACGGATTCACTCTTTTTCTTTCATGCACTTTCGCTCTTCTATTCCTATTTTTTTTTGTTTCTGTTCAAATTCTATGCACCAGTTCTTCAGTAATTCATTCACTCATTCCTTTATTTGCTTTCTAATCCACACACAAGGAATTTGTAAGACATTAATTCTAATATTAACAATATACTAACACAAGTACCTGGGTGTCTACCTAAATGGCAGATTAGACTTAGCTGGTCATACAGATGCGCTGTACGAGATCAGAGTTTCGTACATAAGGAGGCTCTTGTTTTTCAATGTGTGCAGTAAGCTACTGGAACTGTTTTTTCAGTCTATTGTGGCCAGTGTGCTGTTCTATACAGCTGTCTACCACTGTAGGGGATGCTATGCGCCTCAAAAAACTGATAAGGAAGGTAAGTTCCATCAAATGAATGAGACTGGGCAAACTGCAGGCAGTGACCACAAAAGGATGAAAACAACACTGGAGATCTTCGTAAATTCTGCTCATTCCCTCCATTTTATCTAGGAACACTTTCAGCAACAGGTTCATTTCACCAAGGACCTCTAGGAAACACTATAAACACATTTTCTACCAGCCGCTATTTGGCTCAATAATGGTTACTACCTGTGTTTTGCCTTTACCCCAGCTTCACAGAAACAGATAATAACCCAGCATATGCTCTGGAACTCTGCACCACACATACACATGAAGTTTTAGTCTGAATGCTTGATTAACGTTTGTTGCTTGATTAATGTCTTTATGACAGCAATGTCTCTCCCCTGGGAATAAACCAATTACAGGTATTCACCATTTAACATCCACATTACGTTCTGTGAAACAGGACGTTGACCAAACATTACTATAGTCACATAGTCTTTTTATATATCTTCAGAAGAAAACTGTTTGCTATAGTCAAAGAGTCTTATGGTGATCAGAGACATTAGGTTGCTGTCTTCTGCCTCCCGTGGGGTTGCCAATGTCTCATGTGATCCCTCTTGGCTGTGTTTCCTACCAGTTCTCCTCTTTCTAGCTATGCTGCTATAGCTAATGCTGCCGGGGTCTCATGCTACACATGACATCAGTGATTGTTAATAGACACTGTGCTCTTAATCAATAACTAATTACATTCTGAGATCCCCGGTTCGATCCCGACCTCGAACTCCGCCTGTGTGGAGTTTGCATATTCTCCCCATGTCCGTTTGGGTTTACTCCGGGTGCTCTGGTTTCCTCTCACATCCCGAAGACATGCATTTTTAATTGATCACTCTAAACTGGCAGTCTTGTGTCTATTGTGAATATAGTCATTGATGCTGATTTGATGTTAAATAAAACAAAAAAAACAAATGACATTCACATGAATGCCCAGAATTTCCCAGCAGAACAGTTCCTAGAGCATCAATTCCCTTCTGCAGCGATGCAGGCCCATACTAAGCCGGGGTGTGTTGTTGCCAGTTGTCCAGCCATATAGATTTATATAGATACATTCAAGTTATGATGATTTTATCGAAATGTAACCCCATCATACATCGGGGAACACCTGTACATGATCTTTTAGGGGTTGCCACAGCGGATCAGCACATACCTATAGTAAATTTGCCTGTCATGACCCTCCCCATTTATCAAGGCACAGGTACTGGCATTGGGAGTGCACCCCCAGTGGTTGGGGTTTTTTCATAAATGCACCACTCTACCTTGACGTTGCAAGTTCCACCCAGGATACAGTAAGCACCACCGTAGCACAACATATAAAAACTACATAAGCACTTCTTCATTTGTCTTTGGCTCTATAAAAGAAAAATATAATTAATGCAATAGTATTGTAATCAAATGTATAATTCAATGTATAATTGAATATGTATATTGCAGTATTTAAAGTTATTTTTGTAGCTGCATTATTTTAAAACTGTTGTCTCACACATTCTGTGATCTCTGAGTATTTCGGTAGAAAACTTTGCCCCTTAACCATAACCTTCATCATTTTGGTAGAAAGCCTGCAGAAGCAATGCTCTACTAATCTCCCTCACCTTTGCCCTCAGTCTGTTCTCCTCTCTCTCATATCTCCTCAGAAAGCAATAAAACAGCATGGTGCAGTGTGTTCGCCCTGCAGGCACCACGTGCACCTATGCATTCAGGCCTGCAAATGACTAAACAGTCAGCGACTGAGCAAGCAAACGAATGAATGAATGGGTGCGCCATCTCCTTCAAACCGAGAAACTGTTATAGTGCTCATGCATTTTTTACACACCTGCCAAAAATTTTACCTAACAGGCTCAGAAATGAGCTTCCCTACTGACTTCACAATAGCATTACCCCTCACCCTGTGGTGTTCAAACTCTACTTTAATATCATCCTGTGCAGTTCAGACAGAGACATGCTGCCCTAATCAAATGTAGAGGAATGCACTTTGCATTTGTGAGGTTATATTTGTTAACCATTTCTTAAAATATTGCCACATTATAAGTAAAAAGAATAAAAAACAAATGGTATTCCCTAACAATTACAGCACAAAAGAAAATTCACGAGGTAGCTTAAGGTGTGTTTCATTAGTTGCTTTTGTACATTAGTGTCATAAGTGGTCATAAACAGATTCAAAATGGCAAAGACACTACAGCGCTGCCCAATATATTATGTTAGAGTATACAGTGATCTACTGTAATGACCATTTTTTGCCTAATAATTAATTATTATTATTTCTATGGATAGATTTATAGAGATGGTCAGAAAGAGCTACACTGCGTCTTTGTGGATTTGGAGAAAGCTTATGACAGGGTGCCAAGGGAGGAACTGTTGTGGTGTATGAGGAAGTCTCGAGTGGCTGAAAAGTACGTTAGATTAGTGCAGGACATGTATGAGAACAAGCGTGACGCGGGAGATGTGCTGTATGAGTGACAGATAGCTTCAATGTAGAGGTGGTACCTGCACAAGATCGCCCGATCCCTTCTTATTTGCTCTTGGTGATGGACAAACTAACAGATGAGGTCAGACAGGAAATCGCGTGGCCTATGATGTTTGCAGACGACCTGTGATCTGTAGTGAGAACAGGTAACAGGTGACGAGACTTGGATTATGTATTGTATATCTGGAAGGAGAGGAATGAAAGGTCAACTGTAACTAAGACAGAATACATGTGTGTAAATGAGAGTGAGGCCGGTGGAACAGTCAGGCTACGGGATCAGTGGTCACAAGGTCCAGAGTTCCGTACTATGAGTTCACTGTCCAAGGAAATGGGGAGTGTGGAAAAGGAGGTAAAGCGAGAGTACAGGCATGATGGAGTGTGAGAAGAGTTTCAGGAGTGGCTGTGTGACAGAGGGTCCGCAGTAAAAGTGGAAAATGAAATATTATAAGAAGTATTGAGACCAGCCTTGTTGTATGGCTTAGAGACAGTGGCACTGACAAAGAGACAGGAAGCAGAGCTGGAGGTGGCAGAACTTAAGATGTTGAGGTTCTCTTTAGGAGTGTCTAGGGTGGACAGGATTAGGAATGAGATCATCAGAGGGACAGCACAGGTTGGAAAATTGGGAGACAAAATTCGAGAGGGAAGACTGAGATGCTTTGGACATGTGCAGAGGAGGGATAGTTTATATATTGGTAGGAGGATGTTGGAGATGGAGCTGCCAGGCAAGAGACTGAGAGGAAGACTAAAGAGGAGTTATTTGGTTGTGGTAAATGAAGATATGCAGGGAGTTGGGGTGAGAGTAGAGGATGTGGAGGACAGGGTGAGGTGGAAACGTTTAACTCGCTGTGGTGACCCCTGATAAAGGGAGAAACCGAAAGAAGAAGAAGAAGAAGATTTCTATGTATAGATTCCTACGTTAATTGCTTATTTATGTAGGGGCAGCATACTATTATTGTTTTGTTGCACTCTAGTCTTGCTTCTTCTGCCCGGAAGTCCTTCATTTACTCGTACTGTTTGCACAAAGTTCTCATGTGAAAATACCCTTTATATTTATATTACAGTAGACAAAAAGTCTATGTGACTATGGTAATGTCTGGTCAACGTCCATTTCAGTCGATGTCCTGTTCTACAGACGTTAAATGCAGACATTAAACAGTATATACCTGTACATAGTGTTGGGTGCTTCTCTGTAATTTTCTGTTCAATTCAGTTCCTGCTTTTTTCTGACACCATCCTGACAGCTTTGAATAAAAAATTTGACTTGGACTTTCACAAAATATTGAATATCAGCCATAGCATTTTCCATAAACTTCATGATGCACCCTGAAAAACCATAATCTTGTATTCAAGTTTAAGAAAATTGAAAAACAGATTAGAATTTATGCCGCGCATGCATCAAATATGCCTCAGGCCACTGAGCAGGAAAAAACATAAGCCTGTCTTTTCTTCATTTCTGCAGTTCGTGCCTCTGTCAGCATGTTCCCAACAAGTTTCCAGTCTTTGTCCCCCACTACCCTCTGTCCTTCTTTCCTGTTTTCATCCTTCATTCTCCCCGTATCTTGGTCACTTCTGCAAACTAATTTCATAACATAATTTCCCGCTTACAGATGCATTGCTAGTTAGTAGAGATGAGGAGCACTTGATTGCAAATACACACACACACATACAATCCAGGGGTTCTTGGATCTTCAGCTGTGTCCAAGTTGTCTAAATTATGGTGATTTGTGACACTTGTTTGTTCCCCTCTGCATGTGAAAGCCTTTCTCACTGTAAATGTTTACCGGCTAATGGCCAACTGGCTAAAGCAGTCATTAATCTCAATACCACAGCCTCCCTCTGAACAGTCGGTATTTTTGCGTTGCTGAGAAAATGGCTTTTACAATATTGTTGCAAATCATATTTCAACATGGCAAGGAACAGCATGTCACAATCAATGTGAACCCACTGAACATCAGGGAGTATTTATGCAAGAAATAATAATCAATAACGTTTTCTGTTGTAGCAGAAAAGGCAAAGAACACCATGATACAAAGCAAATTGGCTTTTCCTCTCCAGGTTTGTCATGTTCTTTTAACAGGAACTTGTGTGTTTTGTTTGGTGTTTTCACATTGTCTCCATTTACTAGCTGTTAGATTAACACATTTTTAATGTTCTGCAACTTAACTGTGTAACTTACACAGGCTATTCTACAGTAGCCACTGGTTCTGTATTAGTTTATGGGATTGCATTGGCAGAGTGATTATAGTACTGAGATACTGACCAGAAATTCCAGGGTTCAAGTCCCAGCACTGCCAAGCTGCCGCTATCTGCTCCTGGAGCAAGGCCCTTATCCGATACCTACTTGGATTGTACTTTATCAGATTTTATCAGTTGCAAGTCACTCTGGATACAAGAGTCTGCTAAAAGCAAAAGTAGACCTTTAGTCATTTAGAGTTAACTCATTTAGCAGACTCCCATATGCAGAGAGGCTTACAGCAGATACAATTTACAATCCAAGCAATTATGAGTTAAGGGCCTTGCTCAAGGGCCCAAGAGTAATAGCTTGGTAGAGGCGGGATTTAAGCCCAATACCTTCTGGTAGATAGCTCAGTACCTTAACCATTAGGCCACCACAGTCCCAAATGTCACTGTATACATCACTTGTTTCTGTGTAATTAGAATTGGCAACATTAACATGATTTAACATAAAATGTATTTTTAATTAATATATATAATCCTTTATCTGCAATGATACACATTCGATTTAGGGATCAGGCATCAGACTTAAAGATGAGTGTTATGAAGTCCTGGTTGATTTTACTTTTGTGTATACAGTGGTATGCAAAAGTCTGGGCACCCCTGATAATTTTCATGATTTTAGTTTATAAATCATTGGTTGTTCAAATCAGCAACTTGAGTTAAATATATCATATAGCAGATGAACACAGTGATATTTGAGAAGTGAAATGAAGTTTATAGGATTTACAGAAAGTGTGCAGTAATTATTCAAACA
>JAJAGP010004364.1:0-51391 GCA_025084515.1 Ancistrus triradiatus | reverse complement strand
TAGCTTAAACTTAGCTAAGTTCTCTAATTTTGGATAACATTTTCACTGACTCTCATGTATTAGATAATTAATTCAATTTTGTTTTAACATTTAACACTAATGTTTAAGGTGAAAGGAGCAGTCATATGGTGAGTAAATGATTATGCATTTTAATATCATGTGTAATTTTTTTCTTGATTTTATATCTTATATTGAGTTGGGTCATTAGTTTTGTCCTAGTACTTAATGACCTTGAGCCTTTATTTGAAGCCTATGACTTGGAAAAAATGGTTCTACAAGTAATTATTTCAAAACTATTTTTGAATGATTACAGTGCTTTGTGTTTTTTTTTTACAGTGAACAGAGGGAGGTAAATCCTCAATAATGTGATTTCAGCTGAAGAAGAGGTGCATTTCGAGGTGCATTAGAAAAATTATAATAGGAAACAAATCGTTAAAACATTACAAACCTGATGCCTGAAAATTTTAACCTTTATTTCTTGGGTCTCTGTTTATCACACTTAAAAGATCTACTGATTAAGAAATCACAGCAATTATGGTGCATTGGTAATTAACTTTTCTTGGTACATCTTGTGTTTGATAACCAGAATAACAGAGACAGAATAAGATCAGAAGATATGAGAATACAGTAAGCATTAGAGAATCTTAGAGCAGAGAAGAAGGGATGCAACTAGCCAAAGCTCCTTGCATCCCTCATGTTTCCTGTCAAGATTATTTAAGGAGATGAGGTAAAATGAAGGAGACCTTAAAAGGCAATGTTTGGGTGTACTAGAGCGTTTTGAGTTTCCATTATCACCATAGTGCTTATGCCTCTGTAAACAGTTTTGTCAGTTGAGGTGAACGTGTAGCCTGTAAAATTCAACAGTAATAAATCCAATAGTGTTCAGTAATCTAATGTTATAATATACAGACATTCACTTTGGCCTCTAAATCCTTTTTTTCTGGCCTCTCCTACACCTTTGTTCCTTTCTGCCTTTTAAGCAAGACTATCTCAGACTGTGACCTAAAAAAGGTAATGTTTTCAGGCAGAACCAGGAGAAAGAGTGGGAGAGGGAGTAATAACACATTATCTGCTTCCACAATCACTAACTCTAAGGGGTTATAAGAATAGTTATCACAACCATAACTACATTTTCCTTTATCCCAAACTAAGGTCCCTTCAAAGCTCCTTATATGGTGATTCCAGATGAGGTATTTAAAATATTTGAAATACAAGCTCTCAGTTTTCACTTGATTTACTTTTCACAAGGCTCAGATGTGATCTGTTAGACATCTCTCCCCCCCACATCCTCTAATACTAAATGTAAGTATTACATTATAATCATTATTATCACTAAGAAAGAGATATTCTCTTCAGTTTGAACTTCACAGAGGACCTATTCCACATTTCACTTTCTCCCTACACAACTACCAATTCCATTAATAACATAATAATAAAATAATCTCAGTTAATGACACAATGTATATCTAAGATGGAAACTGAGGCATCATAGTAGCATTTCTTTAGCCATAGCTGCATTATACACTGTCAAAATTCCAAACAATTTTTATTAAACCAAACAGTTAGTATATCAATTTGAATGGCTTCCAAACTCACCTTTCATAATGATGAACATTTTATCACTGTTAAAATGTTCTATATTATTCAATTTACATAAATGAAACCATAGTTTAAAGTTACACAAATATGGTACCATTGAAAATGCAAAGGGTATGGATTTCATTGCTTGCATTGTCCTTGATTTTGTTTGTTCTTTAAGTCATTGACAGTTAGTTTGGCTATAGAGCCAGAACTTGCAGTGAATATTACACTGTCAAGCTAGACACTGAATTATTATGTATTATCTAACATTCTCTTTACAATTTCCCAGCAGAGCAGCAGTTATCATCAACCTGAATCTGGATGACATCTTTGTCAGTACAGTCCAACCCAAATAGCTCCCTTTTGTTTATAAGTCTTGAGTAGAATTTAGAGAATGTAAGCATGACCCGACCACAAAAGCTCTACATGAAGTTTACTTCACCCAGTTCTCAGGCCCAAGGTGCAGTGCTGCATCTCTGGTCACTTGGGAGTCTGAGATGAAGCACTGTAGCTCGGGAATGGGGGCACTGCCACTGTCAAAACACATTACTATTTGTAATTACACTGCAATAACATTTGGTGCTAATAGATAGATAAGCTAATACTTAGATTGTAAATAATTTATTAAGCCAATAACTTATTTTATTGTTTTGTTTCATTGTTGTTGTAGATTGCACTGCTTTGTGCTTTCTTCATGCTTTCCTCTTCCCTTTCCCCAGGGTCCAGTTTTCCCAGGAATCCCATGGGAAAGAAACTAGAGGGATTCCTGGAAATACTGTTCTTGGGGGTGGGGTTTTACAACACTAATGTTAACTAAAATGCATAATATATTACCATTTGATCTATTACTTTGTTGTAAAACAGCATTCATACACTAGAATATAAATTTGTTTTCAATAAATGTGTTATTGATTCAGTCATTCATGATCTTGCTGCAAAATTACTTATTCATGCAACAAATATCGTCTTAAACATCAGACTTTCTGGTCTTTTCCCTGCTAAGAAATGCATTTACCTCCCTGTCTTCAATGTAATATAAACATCTAAGCACATGAGTTTACTAATGAATTTGCACCACTCATCAGTAAGAACAGAAACACACTTGCAAATGTTTTATAAGAGAGCAGGGGTTAGAGTGGAAAATGGAAAGTGGCAAAGCTGTATTTGATTGGAAAAGCGTCTGTAACTAACTCATGAACCATATTTGTAATCTATGCACAGACATATTTGGACAAAATGAGAACTGATGTAAAGTTTGAATCATCATATTTTTATATCATAATTTATTGGTACTGTTATTTGAAGTATAATTCAGATGTATAAGGTAGTTGACATAGCAACATAATATGCAAGATAAAACATGATTGGCTCTGACTTCGTGCCAGTAAATTGTGATTGGGTTTTAGTGACAGATTTAGTGACATGCAGTTGATCTTATTTTGTTACAACCATGTGATGTGTCTTGAAAATTCCTCCAAGACGGTGTGCAGGACTGATCAACAGGGGGAGGGAGGGTCACACCAGATACTGAAAGCAAAGGTTCACATTCTTTTGCCCTTCACTAATGTGTAATATTGGATCATTTTCCTCAATAAATAACCACGTATAATATTTTTGTCTCATTTGTTTAACTGGGTTCTCTTTATCCACTTTTAGGTGTGAAAATCTGATCATATTTATGCAGAAATATAGAAAATTCTACAGGGTGCACAAACTGTCAAAAAAATGTCTAGAAGAAACTAAGCACTGCTCATCACCTGCCCAATGCCATTTCTACAGTGAAGCATGTTGGTGGCAGCATCATGCTGTAGGGATAATTTTTAGTGGCTGGGACAGGGAGACTGGACAGTGTTGAGGGAAAGCTGAATAGAGCAAAGTACAGAGATATTCTTGATGAAAACCTGATCCAGAGTGCTTTGGACCTCAGACTGGAAGGTTCACCTTCCAACAAGAGAATGACCCTAAGCACACAGCCAACTCTATGGATGTCCTTGATTGGCCCAGCCAGGACCCAGACTTGAACCCAATCGAACATCTCTGGAGAGATCTGAAAATGGCTGTCCACCAAAGGTACCTGTACAACCTGACAGAGTTTAGAGGATCTACAGAGAAGAATCTCAGATCCACATGTGAAAATCTTGTGGCATCATACCCAATAAGACTGGAGGCTGTAATCACTGCCATAATGCTTCATCTAAGTAAAGTGTCTGAATACTTTGCATCACTAATGCAATGATATAGTTTTCCCTTTCAATAAATTTGCAAAAATTTCCAAAGTAATGTTTTTAATTAAAGTTTGTCAATTAAAAGGAAAGTTTGTCATTACAGGGTATTGAGTACAGAATGATAAGGTAAAACTTGATTTATTTACGTGTATATGTGTTATTGAATATGAATATGAATATTCTTAATGAGATTAAATACAAGACGTTTGTGTTTGCATTTAAGAACTGATAGAAAACCCTGAAAAAACAGATTCTATAGTCTGCATTATCAAATACTTAGTGTGATCTCCCCGAACAATATTAACATCTGACAGCTTTATATGGATGCTAAATTGACCCTTCTTCAGTTCAAAACAAGATTGATCAGGAATGGTCTTTTTGGAAGGGTAGCAGCCAAGAAATCACTTTTTCAGAAGGGGAACAGGGTGAAAAGGCTAAGATATGCAAATGCTCACAAAGATGAAGATTAGTAGAAAAAGGTATTATGGGGTGAGAAATCTAAGTTTGAAATGTTTGGGTCCAATGGTTGACAATATGTTACATATGCTCATTATACTGTAGCATTGCTATTAACTAACCTAATGGTGGCCTAAGACCTTTGCACAGTGTATATGTATATACAACCCAAAATCAGAAAATAATAATAAATAATAATACACTGGATTTATATAGCCTTTCATAATACCCAAGGTCGCTTGCTAGAAGAAGTTAGGCCAGTATGGAAAATGCAAAAAAAAAAAAAAAAATTCTTACATTTACTTTGAGTTTTATTTCTTTGCAGACATTATAAACCCAAGATTTCATTTTTTCAAATGAAATGTCAACTTCATTTAATTTGTGACTAAACATCCATTCCTGCATTTCAGACCAGCAACACATTCCAAAAAATGTTGGTCTTGTAAAAAACGAAATAATGATGTGATGTCAAACAGGTGATTATAATCATGATTTGGTACAAAAACAGATTCCACAAAATGGTTGAGTCTTTGAGGAGCAAATATGGGCATAGCATTTCCAGTTTGCCAACAAATGCGTGAGAAAAATAATGAAATCTTAAAAAACAATGTTCCTCAAAGAAACACTGGAAGGGATTTGCATATTTAATTGTTAACGTTTTCTAATTTAGCTTGTTTTGCATTATCTAGTTGAAAAATGCATGGACGTCCACGGAAAAGATGTTGTCTTGAAGACAGCTTATGTTGCTTTAAAAACTTAATGTATTTTTCTATATTAATGCTGGCATCACAGAAATGTAAATGACCTTTGCCATAGGCACTGACACAACCCCATACCATGATAGACTCTGGTTTTTGGACTTGTAGCTGATAATAGTCTGGATGGTCCTTTTCATCTTTGGACAGGTGCACACAGCGTTCATTTCTACACGAGGCTTCTTTTTTTTACAGCAACGTTTTAAGTGACATTTGTAAACGTAATGCTGTATTGTAGTGATTGACAAAGGTTTGCCAAATGAATCCCTTGCCCATGTGGTTATATCAGCTATTGATGAATGATGGTCCTTGATGCAGTGCCGTCTGAGGGATCAGAGACCATAGGTGTTCAGTTTAGGCTTGCGCCTTTGTGCTTTATTCACTAAAATTCCTCCAGGTTCCTTGAATCGTTTAATGTTATTATGCACTGTAGAGGGAGAAATATGTAAATCCCTTAGTCTTTCTTTGAAGAACATTGTTTTTAAATATTTCATTAATTTTCTCATGCATTTTTATTACAAACTGGAGATCCTCTGCCCATCTTTGCTCCTCTAAGACTCAACTTTATGGATACTGTTTTTTGTTATTTCATTTTTTTCACTTCATTGTTAGAGCTAACTTGTCACCATCACAAGTTTTTTGGAATGTGTTGCAGGCCTGAGATGCAGGATCTTACAGGAAGAAACAGGAATCTTGGGTTCATACTGTCTGCAATGAAATAAAAGTCAAAGTAAATGAAAGATACACTGCAGTTTTTCCCAACCTATCAGGGGTCACTCTTTGGACACTAGTAGCCAGTATTTGACCCCATACGGTGGCGTGAACCAGCGCGATCGCACGTGCGTCAGCCCACTCCGGGTATTTAGTAATCAAGTGGCGACACTTGTTGCTGAGCCCATATAAGCACACCTTTGTGGCTTGCACAGTGTTGCAGCATTGCTCCATTCAGTGCTCTGGCAGCCCAACCAGACCAGCGCTCGCCCTGCCTATTAACGGCATTCCGGACACCTGCCGTTTAGTTTGTCTGAGCTTTTTGAGGGACAGTGGTACGTTCTGGGGGTGCCAAGATCCCCAGACGGGGGCTATTAAGAGATAACCCAGGTAAGATAAGGCTCTAGATAGAGTAGGGACAGCTTTTGTTTATTTCCTTTTATTTTCGCCGGGCTTCTCTGGCTGTTGTCAGCCTCGCCCCCGATGCTCCCCTCCTGGTGATCGGGGAAGTCGCTTGTCCCGCGCGATAGCGCTTTGAAGAGGATGCAGAGCTCTCTGGCCTTGCCCTCTTCACTCCCTCGTCCATATCACACTTCTGCAGGTGTGCATTATTATTATTTGTGTGGCACGCGCTCGCGGAATGTTCCGCTCGTGTCACTGCGCATGCGCAGACCTGATACTCCACTGGCGCAGCGGAGGCATGCCGTAAACGTACGTTGATTAGCGGCGCTGTACGCTTATGGTGTGCATTCTTCTTTATTGATTATTTTGGGTTTCCTTTACCGTTTTCTTTCGTTTCTTTTTGTTATTTACATTTTGGTTCACCATTTCCATCTGAAGCTAACTGCATTTGGGTCCCCTAAACCTTATTCTTTTGTTTTCACAGTTCGTCATTCTTTTTTAATATGGCAAACCATAACAGAATGCTGCGACCAACTAAGAGACCCAGCGTTAGCTCCTGGACCTCCAGTTTGGAGGTCCCCAATCGCCGCAGGTGGCGGGTTTCTTTACTGGGGTCCCAGCTGGCTTATGGAGGGCCGTTCCATGACTATGGCCAAGTCATGGATGCAGTATGGCATTCCAACCCTCCCTGGCTGCCCAACCCTCCCCGCCGTCAACGACACTGTCCAACTGGAGTTCAAGTAGTGCTTAAAGTCTCCACTTCCTACCTGGACTCCTAGCCACCCACACTTGCCCAGGAGCTGCCCAACAGTTTTAATATTTGTCAGGGCACCAGGGCAATGGTTGACTTTGTGACTGAATTTCACTTTGCGGCCGAGTTCACTGCCCTCGATGAGCTGGTGCTTATGGAACTGTTTCGACTAGGACTCAATCAGGAGGTGGACATTGAATTGTGCTTCCTCCCACCCGCCTCTTCCCTCGACAAGCTGTTCGACCTAGCCATGTTGGCTGAGGCCCGCATTGAACAGTGGGTGAGGAAGAGGACAGGCCTGATCTGCAGCACGTCAAGTCCGCCCGGCTTCATACCTGGGCAAGTAAGCTCTGTTCCTGAGCTTGCCGCCTAGTTAGTGCCACCTAGCTCTTAACCTGAGCATTTAAAGTTCTATAATTGAACATTTAGCGCCGCCTAACTCTGAACTTGAGCTCGACAAGCCCATAAGCTCCGTACCTGAGCAGCTAAGCTCCGTGCCTGAGCATTTAGTGTTGATTAGCCCCGTACAAGAGCTCGCCACGCTCGTAAGCTCTGCACCTGAGCAGTTAAGCTTCGTGCCTGAGCTTTTAGCACCACCTAGCTCCATACCTGGGCTCGCCGTGCCCGTAAGCTCTGCACCTGAGCAGTTAAGCTGCGTGCCTGAGCATTTAGCGCCGCCTAACCCCGTACAAGAGCTCGCCGTGCCCGTAAGCTCCGCACCTGAGCAGTTGATTAACGCTGGCTGAATCGTGTTTGTGGTAGAGACTTTTCAAACGTGGGAGAACAAAGTCACACAGACACTGGTGCTGGAATAAAGCAGTAGACAACCTTTATTATCAGTGAGCTCAGAGATCAACTCACATACAGCAATGCCCAAGCACTTGTATGTGAGTGGATAAAAGAGGTAGAAGGCTTCATCCTTTTAACTGGTTCGTTTATGTGCAGGTTTAAGCATACAGGAAAGCTGTGTCAACAACTTATTAATCACAAACTGTGTCTCCTGCCCAGAGATAAAAACCAGAGATAAAGACCAGAGATAACAACCAAATCCTGTGTACGAACATATAGGCAGACATCTCCAAGGGTCAGGGTCTCGCTGTTCCCTTTGTAACTCCTTCTTCTTTTATGGCATGCTGCTGACCCTGTGTTTTGTATGCGTTTCCAACAAGTCATTGTAAAGAATCATTGCACACAGTGTTCCACAACTATAGGATTACATAAGTTCAGTACATTTTATTTTACAGTGCAGTAGGAT
Source organism: Ancistrus triradiatus (assembly GCA_025084515.1). Classification (NCBI taxonomy): domain Eukaryota; kingdom Metazoa; phylum Chordata; class Actinopteri; order Siluriformes; family Loricariidae; genus Ancistrus; species Ancistrus triradiatus. The sequence goes on along the minus strand of JAJAGP010004364.1, from coordinate 43,255 downwards.
TTAATACTAAGGTATTAAAATTTCTCTGACACTTCCTCCGTTTGTCTATTATTTGGACACAGAATATTCATCCATTCCAACATGTTGGGCAACTCCTCTGCCAGCTGGTGCAGCATTTGATACTGTAACTGCCTCTGGAACATACTCATAGCACACTGGCAGTACAAGGGAAACACACAAATAGTGATAATGATGAGAAGCATGGTGGGTAATGTTGACATAAGTATTCACTTCCAACTAGGAAATCACAAACTGCAGTCCTACCCCTCTCATTAGCTTGAAGCAGCAATGCCACGTGTTTCATTTGATCTAGGGTCTTTTTTACCCTTAGAAGAATTGTTTGGTGGAATGTAAGTGCAACAGTTTCTCCTACCATTACACGTCAAGTCAAGTCAGATCTATTTATATAGCGCTTTTTACAATGAACCATTGTCTCAAAGCAACTTTACAAGTTTAGATTATCTCCTAATAACTACGTCCAATCCCAACTTGAGCAAGCCTAGGGCGACAGTGGCAAGGAAAAACTCCCTGAGTGTTATAGGAAGAAACCTTGGGAGGACCAAGACTCAAAAAGGGACCCAACCTCCTTGGGCGGCGTAGATGATAAATCTAAGAGCGAAACTAAAGTCATGGAGTCAAAGTTCGAATAAAATGTGAAGTATACACATCGGCATTAAGTGGCCCGGGTATGGTGGGGCTGGAGCTGATGACGGAAGCAGCTTGAGTGGAACTACAGCGGATGAACATCATGTGTGGGGCTGGAACTGCCGGAACACAGCTCGGAGAGAAAACAGAAAATGTAATTAGTTATTGATTAAGAGCACAATGTCTATTAACAATCACTGATGCTGTCAATCACTGAAGCCATGTGTTAGAATGGAACCCGGAGCATTAGCTTATAGCCGCATAGCTAGAAAGAGGAGAACTGGTAGGAAACACGCCAAGAGGGATCACATGAGACATTGGCAACCCCAGGGAGGCAAGAAGAGACCAGCAAACCAACGTCTCTTGATCACCCAGTGGAGTTCAGACTCTTTGACTTGAACCCCCAGCTCTGACCCTATTCTAAGGCAAGATGCACGAAAGTGTCAAAAAGACCAAGATGAACGGGAGATCACGAGGAATGAAGCCCAGTTCAGCCAGAGCGCCCACTCGACACTCCTCGCTAACGGACACGGCAGGCAGGCCAGACAGACTCCAGGACTTCGGCCCCCAGTGACCCAAGCCAGGCATCTGGTCTAAATCTAATCAAAGCCTGTGTTAAATATGTAGGTCTTTAGCCTACACTTAAAAAATTTGTATGGAGTGTCTGAGTCTCGAACGAAAGTGGGGAATTTATCCATAGGTGGGGGGCATGTATGAGGAAAAAGCCTTTCCCCTGCTGTGACTTTTTTGTTCTAGGGAACTAAAGAATTCCTGTACCTGCGAACGAAGTGACGAGCTGGATTGTAAAACTCTAAAGAGTTCACTTCAGATAATGTGGTGGCCAGGGCATGTAGAGCTTTATAAGTTATAAGGAAAGGAGTATTTTGTAAATCAATGCGGAAATTTGACTGGGTAACCAGTGTTAGTGATGATAGAACAGGAGTGATATGATCAAATTTTCTAGTTCGAGTTAGCACTCGGGCGGCTGCATTCTGAACTAATTGAAGTTTATTTATAGATTTACTAGAGCATCCAGTAAGTAAGGCGTTACAGTAATCCAACCTTGAGGTTATAAACGCATGAACAAGTTTTTCTGAATCATTAAAAAAGAGGATACTTAAGTTTAGCGATATTACGTAATTGAAAGAAAGCAATTCGAGTGATGCTGCTAATGTGCGCATCCAATCTGAATCAAATGTGACCCCTAAGATTTTTACAGACGGACTGGGCAATACTGGACAGCCATCTAGATTTAGGATAGATGTAGCCAACCTGTCTCTCACAGCCTTGGGTCCCAATAATAGAACCTCAGTTTTATCTGAGTTAAGTAAGAGAAAATTAAATAACATCCAATCTTTTATTTCCTTTTACACAGTCCTCAATTTTGTTGATTGTAAGGCTGTCATTAGGTTTGGCTATGTACAGCTGTTCTTCATCTGCATAGCAGTGGAAACTAATGCCAAGTTTGCGAATAACTGAGCCTAGTGGCAGCATGTACAGAGAGAATAAAAGCGGGCCAAGCACTGACCCCTGAGGCACACCATACTTCACTTTTGAGAGCTTAGACCTTGGATTATTTAAATGAACAAACTGGTACCAGTCAGTTAAGTAGGATTTAAACCAAGAAAGTGCTAATCCCTTAATACCTACAGTATTTTCCTACCTACAGTTTGTTTAGTAACACATCATGATTTATAGTGTCAAATGTTGCACTTAAATCTAACAGAACACATCCCTTATCTGAGGACATTAACAAGTCATTTAGTACCCCAAGTAATGCTGTCTCAGTACTATGATGGGGCCTGAAGCCAGACTGAAATGTTTCATAAATTTCATTCCTTTGGAGGTAACTACAGAGCTGCTGATAGACGGCTTTTTCTAAGATTTTGGACAGAAACGGTAGATTTGAAATTGGTCTATAATTAGATATCACACAAGGGTCAAGATTGGCTTTTTAATCAGTGGTTTGATAACAACAGACTTAAAGGATTTGGGCACATAACCTAAGGCAAGGGATGAATTTAAAATAACTAACACTAGCTCTATAACACTAGGTAATACTTGTTTGAGTAGACGTGTAGGAATTGGATCTAACAAACATGTTGATGACTTAGACGAGCTGATCAGTGCGGATAGTTCAGTATTAGTAATTGGGGTAAAAGATTCTAATCTTGATTTCCAGCTCGCTCTTAACACGAGGTAGCGTCGTGGGAGGAGATAGTTGACCCCGGCCTTCCGGCGGTTTGGGGGCGGGTGAGTGACGACCCAACACGCCGTGCCGCGAGACTGTTGGTGAGAAGTGTGATGAGCATTGAGTAGTACGAGACAGAGTCTTGGAGAGCGTGGGAAGGGGACCGTTTTATCTATATCATAAAGGAAAGTCAGGTGGAAGAATCATTACTGTTTAAAATTACACAGCATGGAGAGTCACTTTCTGTGGGGTTTTTTAGTAGTTTTGGAGCGCAGAAGACCCACCTGTATTAAACCGAGGAAATCTTGGATTATTATTATTGGTCTCTATTGATTGAAGAGAAGTCATATTACCATGGGAGATGCCTTTTTTCCCCGAATGCGTTTGACTCTGCAGGGGCAATCGGGTCCAGGGTTGGCGAAGCCCCACCAATTCTTAATTGGTCAATTTCACACTCCCAGCACACAATGGATGAACACGATCTCCGTAGGTGTCGGAACGACATTGGCGACCAGGGTTAACTGGTGGGCGTGTCGAGTGTTGAGATTTGAGATCAACGCAGCTGGACTAGCCAGGACGTGATCGTGCGCTTGGTTGTGTGATTAACGAGGAAGAAGGATTATTTATTGAGATAGCCTCAAATACTAAAAGATAGTGATCTGAAATCGAAATCCTTTGCGGGAAAGAAAACACAAGGTTAATCTTATTGAATACCAAATGTAATAATTAGGATGCTAAAGTATGATACAGCGGTGGGTTGGTCCCATCACATTCTGAGTGATACACATGAATGGGACTCGGAAAGAATTGTAAGCTGCGACTCCTGCTCATTGTCAAAGTGAATTGATTGAAATCACCCTAAAATTAAGGCCTTATTCTGTTGACAGTAGTAAGTAAGCAGGAAGAAAGTTTTAGCAAATTCTGAAGAAATTCTGAAATGGCAGACCAGAGAGGGCGAGGAGCGAGGATGTGAGGTAAATAGTGATAAGCTCGAAAAGGAAGGTGTGGCTGGTGTTCCTTTGACTTCCCGAACGATCATGGATCCAGGTCACATTAAAGGAATTCGTTATTTCAAAAGAATTAGCTTGTCAATGGGGAATGAATGTAGCTGTAACACCTAACTCTTTGTCAAAAAATTGTTGGCTATCTTGCCTCCCCACGGACCATTGCGGCCGAGGCAATAGCATGACTGTCTCCAGGACGGTAGCTTCATTTAAGGCTAAATATTTCATCAGGTCTAATCCAAGGTATCAGTGAGATTGCGTGTAGGTTTATCAGTGATCATTCATTTACAATTACTGTTGGTTTGTAGGTGATTAATGTTAAGTACCTTTACTAGACTAAATCCTAGCTTTAGGTCTAATGTTGTATTTCTTTGGCAGCTATCGTGTTTATACTAATGAGGTTATTAAACAACAGACTTTTTGAAATGTTTACGTTTAGGGCAGATGCGGGTGGGTAACAGGACACAGTTTCAATAATGTGGGTTTGGGTGACGGTTGCATGGCTCAGGCAGACCGTTGCTAAGCGATCTGTCTGCTGCCCTCCCTGACCATGCTCGGATAGTCAGCCCCTAACCAATCGGTTCATAAGATATGGGCAAGGTTGGCAGGGAGATGAGAGCAGCACCTCCCGAGTGGGATGGACACCGTCCCATCTAAAAGGCCCCCAGGCTTACCCTCAAAGGATTATAGCCCACATTTTTTTTTTCCACGAGCACCCTGGGGACCAGCCAAGCAAAGATAATACCTCAGGCGCAAGACAGCCAGTAAACGACTGCTCGTAGAGAAAAGAGCTTGGGTTATCGCGACCTCGACGCAGATCCCAGCGTGTGGGATGGACCTGGCCGAGCCAGCACCATCACTACAAGCATACGTACGGACATCGCACTCGCCCCCCACGTAACCACCTCTACACAAAATTAGACCTCGTAACCTCTGACTGACGAAGGCGTATATCATAGTCCCTACATGAATAACTATTCTAGGAGAATCTGCGGGCCTTCGAGTTCACCAAGACTCGTTACAATGTCCGGCACTCTGGATCCGGGATACAGATAGATAACTATAGCTGCTGTGTCTCTAAAAGGGTTAGCAAGTTTCAATATGTCGTAAAAATAGAGTTCACCTATGCAGCAAGCTCTGTCAACAAGCTGCTCAGTGGTGTTTCACTGAGGATGGGCAAACTGTTGGGCACGTGACAGGTAAAGAGTGGTGCCTCGTGGGACAAGCCATTCCGACTACATCGCGGCGAACCGTCACCCACTTGCCTGTGAGAGGACTCTCTGGGGGTGGGGCTTGACCTAACTTCCACCTGTGGCATCCAGATCTGCTAAGATAGGAGCTGAGCTAGCCTTCTCTAATGTCTGGATGCGCGCCTCTTTTAAAGCTCAAATTTCTCGTCAGATACCCTACAAGCGCTACACCCTATCACAAGTAAAATTAACGCCACTAATGACAGAGCAGAAGACATAGCTAAAACATGCCACATCGGGCACAGGGAAACAAAAGCACACAGCAGAAGCCATGTTAGTACAATTAATGAATTAAAGGTACTTAGCTTCGGGTGGTGTTGTGGGGTGCCGAGTGAAGATATGGTTCAGCTGCAGCCGATGGTCCAATGCAATGCTCGATTAAAGCGTTAATACAAGTTAAGTCAATACAAAACGTCACAAAAAACAAATTCTCAGAATGAACGTGGGAAAAGACTGTAAAAAAGTTATAAAAACACACACTACTGCAAAAGAAGACGCAACTCTGGTAATTAGCTAATGGCTAATTACTGCAAACACAAGCCGGTATACCTGTAAAGTTACTAAATAATGATTAGCGGCAAAAAAATATCCGCCGGTACGAGAAGAAAATGATTAAGATGTTGTAAAAACCTACTATATATACGATTATATATGATACACATGCGATCGGGAATTAAAATTGTTAAAAAGTAATAAACTGCTAACAGCTACAAAACGGCGTGCGTCCTGTGTGCAATCGGGGAGAATGAGTCTGGGTTGCCAGATCCTCGCAATCCTCGCGTCAGTGCTCAGCGTTCTCTCAGCGTTCTCTCAGCGCTCACCCGTCTTGTGAAGAGCCCCAAACCCAAAAACCCACTCCTGATGTCCATGTTCCCGCCTGGGTTTTAGCTTGGCATATATTTGTCATGTTGAGGCTATTCTATCACCCTTTTCACTTCTAATCCCTTCATGAGCGGCTTGAGTGTTATCGGGGTCGGTCACCAACCCACGGGTTCCGGGCCCACTGTTCCTGCAGCTATTAGAAATGAGAAGGTCAAAATCCCTACTCTTTTGATTCTGTCGTCTCCCATGGTGGTTCTCCTTGTTTGTGATCTCTTTTACAATGGCTGTTGTGAATCCAGGTTTCTCTTTCAGCAATTTTTACAGATGTGTGTGTTGTTAGGAGCACTTGAAACAGTCCTTGTCACCTGTCAGCTTTCCAGTTCGACCTCTTGTAGATCATTGTAAGAATCCAGTCCCCTGGTTTCACCATGTGTCCAGTCACTGCTGGGCTAGCAAGTGCCTCTTTTGCCCTCCTTTGCACATCAGCTAAAACAGAACACAACGTAGCACAAAACCTTCACATGTGGTAATCCTCTAGGGTCAGTATCCCTTTTTGGAGTGCAGCTGGTGTTTGGGGGTCGCCCAAATATGATTTCAATCCTGTCTCATGACAGGATTTTGTCAGTTTTTGTTTAATACTACCATTTGTTCTTTCCACCAGGCCTGCACTCTGAGGGTGATATGCACAATGTTTGTGTAGTGGCATGTCAATCACGTCACTAATGTAGGTGAGTGCCTTGCCCACAAATGCCGGACCGTTACCAGATGAAACCTTCTTAGGGAGTCCAAATCTAGGAATCACCTCCCTTAGGATGCATTCTGCCACTGTCAGTGCGTCTTGGTGGGTAGTAGGGTAAGCTTCCACCCACTTAGAGAACATGTCAATGATCACAAGCACATACATTTTCTTTTGGAAGGTGATAATTCAATGAAATCCATTTGTAAATGGTCAAACAGCATGTCTGGTTCTGGGTGCCCTTTAGTAGGTTCATGTCTGATTGCTCCTGCTGAATTTGTTTTTAGAAAAGTTGTGTGAGTAATTAGAGAAGCCTTTGGCATAGCACTGTGAACTAACCATTTCTACCATACCTCTCTTCGATGCAATCCATGCATCCCTGGGTCTCCTAGATATAAAAAAAAATCATTAATGTTCATTCCTTCAGCCAAGAGGAATGTTTAAATCTGCTTACATTTTAAAATATGCAAGAGCAGCGTTAAATAAAGTTAACCTTTACTATATACATTCAAAACTCAATGCACAAACCAGTCCCAACAAATACCCTTTCTTCTCAATTCAAAAGCTCTGAGATGTCCACCAGCTTATCATATGGGAGGACCAAAGAACAGATCAGTGATTTGTCCTTGATTACACTATTTGGACATGCACAGTTTATTCTCATCTGTACAATCTGTGGAGCAGGGAGACAGAGAAAGAGTACTTTCTCACTCACAGAAACTTCAGACTACTCTACATTGGTGGACAAAACACACAAACCACATAGTTTGATTAAAGTAAACATATTAATAGCGAAATACTACTCCCGTAAAGTAATCCAGGTTTACAGCACATGCACTGTTCGAGAACAAAGCCTCATGGAAAAAACACAGACATCCAAAGATAGTATTTACGATATAAATTGTGAAAAGAGATTGATATGATAGGAATAGATTCGCCCACAGAAAGTTTAGCGAGGTAGAGTACCACCGTTCAAAATATCGCACCAAATCCACGTTCGCAAATGTCCACATCTACTATATTAACAATTATTTTCGCATCTGCAGCCACTACTTTAGGTTAGCATTTTGTTAATGTTTTCTCTGTTTTATTCTCCATAATTTTGTATTGCATCTGCACTTTTAAATGTTCTTATTGTTCTTCGTATTATTATTAGTGTGTTGTGCAAGCAACACACTATTGTTCTTCGTATTATTTTTATTAATTTTATTTTTAATTTTTATTATTTCACCCGTTTTTCTGCGCGTATCTCCTCCTACAGTCTTCGAGATATCGACACGGGACAAACGACAAAATGTCCGGGATGTTCCGGAGAAGTGTGCTTGTTGATAGCTAAGAGAAATGTTGTTGCATTCGCACGCTACTCTCGCATTTGTGTGAAAAAAAGGCCCATTCACTTGCATGGGATTTTTTAAAAAACTGCCGTAACTCGGTCAATTTTTGAGCTACAAACACTCGGCATGGTCGGACCCTCAGGTCAAGTTTTGCACAGATTGCACTCTTTCAACACTTTCTATCACTATTTTAAAAATCATTTAATTCATTCTCTATGGCCACTGCTAGAGCGTGGCACTCTACGTTCAAGTCAAAAGCGATTAATTCACTTTTTCACTGAACAAATGTGTCTAAAACACTGATACTTTCACCTAGAAACTCAATTTCAACTTGAAATGGTAGAGATACTTGCCCTTCATAATTCATCAAAACATTGCATCACTAAACAAATTATTTTTCGAGTTATGACGATTTGTTCAAGACTAGAGACTGAAACTTCCCTCATTCACAGCCATGTTAAATTTGGGAACTGCGAGGCGCCTTTTTTCAAAGTTTCAAAGTTTTTTCAAATTTGTGTTTAACCTGTCATAACTTTGTGTCTTTTTCGTCAATCCACATCATCTTATATCGTAGCGATCAGCAAGGGGTCCTCTCTCAAACAAACTTTTCAGATAATTGATGGGATACATATTTTTCGAGTTATGACCATTTGTTTGAGAGGTCCAAAATCCCTTGAAAGTGACATTGGACACAGACTTTCACTCGCTTTTTCGTGGAAACAAACGTGTGTAAAATCATTATACTTTTACCTAGAAACTCCATTAAAATTTCAAATGGTACACATACTTCCCCTTCATGACGCATCCAAATATCTCGTCATTCAACAAATTAGTTCTCCAGTTATGACCGTTTGTTTCACAGCTCTGACATGAAAGAAGGCACAGCACAGACGGGCTCCGATGTTCACTTCACACGCACACGCAGGCCATGCCCACACACAGACAGCAGATCGCAATGAAAGACTTAACTTAGATTTGTATCAATATGTTTAATACGAAACCTTGATCATTACTGTAAAATACTGTAATTAATTAAACAGTCCCAACCTTTAAGTCGGGTTACACACGAACGTCACTTTTAATCCACACAAGCACTGAGTAAAACATGGAAACTCAAGCACAGCCGGAAACGGTCAATTCAATCCCATTCCCTACCCACTCAGTCCCTACTACACTCTTAAAGGGCCAGAAAGCTCTTATGTAAATCGCATTACATGACCATTACTACATGACTTTACTACATCGGCATGAAAGAATAATATATAGAGATTAATGTTTCATGCAGTAAAAATGACACTTGGTTTCTCAATACCAAGTACGCCAACTTCGGACTTGCATACTTCCTAAGTCTGGAGTAGGAACTTACATTGTTTGCATACTACCACAGAGGGCACAGAGGTACCTGGCAGGACAGTTTTCGCCCTACAGCCATGACATTTGGCAGGCTTGGTCCCGGGTGCAATCGAAGGTGACATGTGATGCCCATGGGACCCCTGTGGACCCCGGCAGAGCACAGGGACCGCTGGCGGGCCAATGACCGTAACTCAGTCAGTTTTCAAACTATGGCCACAAAATTCAGCAGGCTTGGTCCCGGATGCCATCTGAGGTGACTTGTGATGCCCATGGGGCCCCTGTGGACCCCGGCAGAAAACTAGGGCCCCTGACGGGCCAATGACCGTGACTCAGTGTGATATTGATTTATGAACACGAAATTCGGCAGGCTTGGTCCTGCGTGCTATCTGAGGTGACATGTGATGCCCAGGGCACTGGGGCCCCTAGCAAGCAGAAGTTCTGGAGAAGTGTGCTTGTTGATAGCTAAGAGAAATGTTGGTGCATTCGCACGCTACACTCGCATTTGTGCGAAAAAAAAGTCCCATTCACTTGCATGGGATTTCTTTAAAAACTGCCCTAACTCGGTCAATTTTGGAGCTATAAACACCAAACTCGGCATGGTTGGACCTGGGCTGACCGAGACCCATAATCTCAAGTTTCGCACAGATGGCACTCTTTGAACACTTTCTATCACTCTTTAAAAATCACTCCATTCATTGAATAGGGCAGAAGCTAGAGTGTGCACTCTAGATTTCAGGGAAACTCGATTAATTCACCTTTTCACTAAACAAACGTCTCTAAAATCCTGATACTTTCACCTAGAAACTCCATTTAAACTGCAAATGGTAGACATACTTCCCCTTAATCATTCATCCAAAGATGGCATCGCTAAACAAATTATTTTTCGACTTATGACGATTTGTTCGACACTAGGGAATGACACGTCCCTCATTGACAGCAATGTAAAATTTGGGAACGGCGAGGCGCCTTTTTTCTAAGTTTCATTTGTGTTTAACCTGTCATAGCTTTGAGGCTTTTTCGTCAATCCACACATCATCTTATATCCTAGCGATCTGCAAGGGGTCCTCTCAAACAACCTTTTCAGATAATTGATTGGTTACATATTTCTGGAGTTTGACCATTTGTTTAAGAGGGTCCAAAAATCGCTTGAAAGTCACTTTGTACACGGACTTTTCGCGGAACAAACATGTGTGTAAAATCATTATATCTTTTTCACCTAGAAAACACTCCATTTAAACTTCAAATGGTAGAGATACTTCCCCTTAATGACACATCAAAGTATCTCATCGTTCAACAAATTATTTTTTCGGACTTATGACGGTTTGGTCGGGACTAGGTATTGATTTTCCTCCCATTGACCGCCATTATAATTGCTTCAACTCTGATTTGTCTTTTTCTAAATTTTTTCATGTGTGTTTTAACTTGTCATAACTTTGACAATTCTCATCAATCCACACAGTTCTTTGTCATAGCGATCAGCAAGGGGGTCCTCTCCCACACAAGCTTTACAGAAAAGCGATCGGGGTTAAATTATTTTTGGAGTTATGACTGTTTTGTTTGAAGGTCTGAGAATCCTGAGATTTTTACATGAAACATATGGCTGTGTAGATTTGAAATGTAACGGGGTCATTGTCTCTCCCTCTGTCTCTCTCACACTCTCTCACACACACACAAACACACCACACACAACACACACCGCGCACCATGCAGGGCCACGCCCACACACAGAGCAGCTGTCATTCACACAGAATGGCTTGGATCAGCTATGACCCCCTGACACGTATGAGAGCAATTGTTTTGCATAGTAACACAGAGGGCACAGAGGTACCTGGGGGCAGGACAGTTTTCGACCTGACGGACATAGACACGAAATTTGGCAGGGTAATCACGGTGGAATCTGAGGTGACATGTGATGCCCATGGGGTCATGAGGACCCCGACTGGGCACTGGGGCCCCTAGTGGGCCAATAACCGTAACTCAGTCGGGATTTCAACCTACGGCCACAAAATTTTTGCAGGCTTGGTCCAGTGTGAAATCTGAGGTGACATGTGATGCCCATGGGGCCCCGCCTGTGGACCCCGGCAGGGCACTGGGGCCCCTGGTGGGAAAATGACTGTAACTCAGTCAGTTAGTTTGATTTATGACCACGAAATTCGTCAGGCTTGGTCCCAGGTGCAATCTGAGGTGACATGTGATGCCCATGGGACCCCTGTGGACCCCGACTGGGTACTGGGGCCTTTTGCGGGCCAATGACCGCAACTCAGTCAGTTTTAGACCTATTGCCACAAAATTCAGCAGGCTTGGTCCCAGGTGCAATCTGAGGTGACATGTGATGCCCAAAAGGCCCCAGAGAACCCCGGCTAGGCACTGGGGCCCCTGGCGGGCCAATGACCGTAACTCTGACAGTTTTCGACCTACGACCACAAAATTCAGCAGGCATGGTAACAGGTGCAATCTGAGGTAACATGTGATGTCCATGGGGCCCATGAGGACCCCGGCTGGGCACTGTGGCCCCTGGCGGGACAATGACCGTAACTCAGTCAATTATTGACTTATGGCCAAAACATTCAGCAGGCTTAGTCCTGGGTGCAATCTGAGGTGACATGTGATGCCCATGGGGCCCCGGTGGACCTCGGTTGGGAACTGGGGCCCCTAGCGGGCCAATGACTGTAACCCAGTCAGTTTTTGACCTATGGCCACAAACTTTGGCAATATTCGTCCCGGGTGCAATATAAGATGACGTGTGATGCCCATGGGGCCCCTGTGGACCCCGGCAGGGCAATGGGGCCCCTGGTGGGAAAATGATTGTAACTCAGTCAGTTGTTGATTTATGACCATGAAATTTGTCAGGCTTGGTCCCGGGTGCAATCTGAGGTGACATGTAATGCTCATGGGACCCCTGTGGACCCCAAATGGGTACTGGGGCCTTTTGCGGGCCAATGACCGCAACTCAGTCAGTTTTAGACCTATTGCCACAAAATTCAGCAGGCTTGGTCCCAGGTGCAATCTGGGGTTACATGTGATGCCCAAAAGGCTCCAGAGAACCCCGACTGGGCACTGGGGCCCCTGGCGGACCAATGAATGTAACTCAAGTTTTGTGGTCAAAGTTTGAAAACCGACTGAGTTACGGTCATTGGCCCGCCAGGGGCCCCAGTTCCTTGCTGGGGTCTACAAGGGCCCCATGGGCATCACATGTCACCTCAGATAGCATGCAGCACCAAGCTTGGCGAATTTCGTGGTCATCAATCAATAACTGACCAAGTCACGGTCAATGGCCTGCTAGGGGCCCCAGTGCCCTGCTGGGGTCCACAGGGGCCCCATGGGCCTGACATTTCACCTCAGATAGCACGCAGGACCAAGTCTGCCGAATTTCGTGGTCCTAAATCAATAACTGACTGACTTAAGGTCATTGGCCCACCAGGGGCCCAAGTGTCCTGCTGGGGTCCACAGGGGCCCCATGGGCATCACATGTCATGTCAGAGTTCTTGTTGGACGAAGCCTGGTAAATTTTGTGGCCATAGCTCGAAAACTAACAGAGTTTCGGTCATTGGCCCGCTAAAACCGCTTCAAACACGGATTTTCACTCAGTCTTTCCGCGGAACAAACGTGTGTAAAATCATTATACTTTCACCTAGAAACTCCATTTCAATTTCAAATGGTAGACATACTTCCCCTTCATGACACATCCAAATATCTCGTCATTCAACAAATTACTTCTCCTGTTATGACCGTTTGTTTGAGAGCTCTCACATGAAAGAAGACAGAGCACAGACGTGGCTCTGTTCTGTTCGATTCACACACACACGCAGGCCACGCCCACACACGGAGAGCACATCGCGATGAAAGACGGATTGTTTGAACTTAGATTTGCATCAATATGTTTAATATGAAGGCTAGTTCATTACTGTAAAATATCGTAAATTATTAAACAGTCCAAACCTTTAAGTCGGGTTAAACATCACTTGTAATCCACACGAGCACAGAGTAAAACATGGCCGGCACAGCCAGAAACGGTCAGTTCACTACTGTTCACTACACACTACCTCTCTCCTACACTCTTAAAGGGTCAGACAGCTCTTAGGTAAATCGCATTACATGACACTTACTACATGGCTTTACTCAATCGGCATGAAAGAATAATATATACAGATTAATATTTAATGCACTAAAGATGACACTACGGCCGTTTCTCAATACCAAGAACGCCAACTTCGGACTTGCATACTTCCTAAGTCTGGTGTACGAACTTACATTGTTTGCATACTACCACAGAGGGCAAAGAGGTACCTGGCAAAACAGTTTTCGACCTACAGCCATGACATTTGGCAGGCTTGGTCCCGGGTGCAATCTAAATTGACATGTGATGCCCATGGGGCCCATGAGGACCTTGGCTGGACACTGGGTCCCCTGGCGGGCCAATGACTGTAACTCAGTCAGTTATTGACCTATGGCCACAACATTCAGCTGCCTTGGTCCCAGGTGCAATCTGAGGTGACATGTGACGCCCATAACTCCCATGAGGACCTTGGCTGGACACTGGGTCCCCTGGCGGGCCAATGACTAAAACTCGGTCAGTTTTCGACCTACGGCCACAAAATTTGGCAGTCTTGGTCCTGGGTGAAATCTGAGGTGAAATGTCATGGCCATGGCGCCTCTGTGGACCCCGGCTGGGCACTGGGGCCCCTAGGGGGCCAATGAATGTAACTCAGTCGGTTTTCAACCTACGGCCACAAAATTTGGCAGGCTTGGTACCGGGTGAAATCTGAGGTGAAATGTGATGCTCATGGGGCCCCGGTGTTCCCTGGCTGGGCACTGAAGCCCCTAGCGGGCCAATGACCGTAACCCAGTCAGTTTTAGACCTACGGCCACAAAATTTGGCAGGCTTGGTACCGGGTGAAATCTGAGGTGACATGTGATGCCCATGGGGCCCCTGTGGACCCCGGCTGGGCACTGGGGCCCCAAGCGGGCCAATGACCGAAACTCTGTTAGTTTTCGAGCTATGGCCACAAAATTTGCCAGGCTTCGTCCAACAAGAACTCTGACATGACATGTGATGCCCATGGGGCCCCTGTGGACCCCAGCAGGACACTTGGGCCCCTGGTGGGCCAATGACCTTAAGTCAGTCAGTTATTGATTTAGGACCACGAAATTCGGCAGACTTTGGTCCTGCGTGCTATCTGAGGTGAAATGTCAGGCCCATGGGGCCCCTGTGGACCCAGCAGGGCACTGGGGCCCCTAGCAGGCCATTGACCGTGACTTGGTCAGTTATTGATTGATGACCACGAAATTCGCCAAGCTTGGTGCTGCATGCTATCTGAGGTGACATGTGATGCCCATGGGGCCCTTGTAGACCCCAGCAAGGAACTGGGGCCCCTGGCGGGCCCAATGACCGTAACTCAGTCGGTTTTCAAAACTTTGACCACAAAAACTTGGCAGGGTTGGTGTAGGGTCAAATCTGAGGTGACATGTGATGCCCATGGGGCCCTTGTAGACCCCAGCAAGGAACTGGGGCCCCAAGTGGGAAATGACCGTAACTCTGTTAGTTTTCGAGCTATGGCCACAAAATTTGCCAGGCTTCGTCCAACAAGAAATCTGACATGACATGTGATGCCCAGGGGGGCCCCTGTGGACCCCAGCAGGGAACTGGGGCCCCTGGCGGGCCAATGATCGTAACTCGGTCAGTTTTCGTCCTACGGCCATAAAATTAGGCAGGCTTGGTCCCGGGTGAAATCTGAGGTGACATGTGATGTCCATGGGGCCCCTGTGGACCCCGGCAGGGCACAGGGGACCCCCTGGCAGGGCAATGACCGTGACTCAGTCAGTTATTGATTTATGACCACGAGATTTGGCAGGCTTGGTCCCAGGTGCAATCTGAGGTAAACATGTCATACCCTGAGGTGACTACAATGACTACAGTCAGCTTTCGAACTACATACTCGGTCCCCTGATGCACGTCACAGGGTAATGCAACACACTCGCAGTTTCTGCAGGAACTGCACTTTCTAGTTATTATTATTATTCCACCTGATTTTTCGGTTCATATCTCCTCCTACAAATTTTCGAGATATCGACACGGGACAAACACCAAAATGTCCGGCATGTTCCGGAGAAGTGTGCTTGTCGATAGCAAAGAGAAATGTTGTTGCATTCGCACGCTACACTCGCATTTGTGCGGTTAATTATTTTTGGAGTTATGACCGTTTGTTTGAGAGGTCTGAAACTGAGATTTTACATGAAAAACATATGGCTGTGTAGATTTGAAATGTAACTGTCATTGTCTCTCCCTCTGTCTCTCTCTCACCACACACACACACACACACACACACACACACGCACATGCAGGCCACGCCCACACACAGAGCAGCTGTCATTCACACAGAATGGCTTGGATCAGCTCTTCTGACACATATGAGAGCCATTGTTTGCATAGTAACACAGAGGGCACAGAGGTACCTGGCAGGACAGTTTTCGACCTACGGACATGAAATTTGGCAGGGTTAATCACGGGTGCAATCTGACGTGACATGTGATGCCCATGGGTTCCATGAGGACCCCGACTGAGCACTGGGACCCCTGGCAGGCCAATGACTGTAACTCAGTCAGTTATTGACCTATGACCACATCATTCAGCAGGCTTGGTCCTGGGTGTAATCTGAGGTGACGTGTGATGCCCATAAGGCCCCAGAGAACCCCGCTGGGCAATGGGGCCGCTGGCGGGCCAATGAACGTAACTCAGTTGGTTTTCAACCTACGGCCACAAAATTTGGCAGGCTTGGTCCAGTGTGAAATCTGAGGTGACATGTGATGCCCATGGGGCCCCTGTAGACGCCGGCTGGGCACTGGGGCCGCTGGATGACCAATGACCGCATCTCAGTCAGTTTTCGACGTACAGACACGAAATTTGGCAGGGTAAATCACGGGTGCAATCTGAGGTGACATGTGATGCCCATGGGGTCCATGTGGACCTCGACTGAGCACTGGGACCCCTGGCAGGCCAATGACTGTAACTCAGTCAGTTATTGACCTATGGCCACATCATTCAGCAGGCTTGGTCCTGGGTGTGATGTGTGATGCCCATAAGGCCCCTGTGGACCCTGGCTGGGCACTGGGGCCGCTGGCGAGCCAATGAACAGAACTCAGTCGGTTTTCAACCTACGGCCACAAAATTTGGCAGGCTTGGTCCAGTGTGAAATCTGAGGTGTCATGTGATGCCCATGGGGCCCCTATGGACCCCGGCAGGGCACTATGGCCACTGGTGGGAAAATGACTGTAACTCAGTCAGTTATTGATGTATGACCATGAAAGTCGTCAGGCTTGATCCCGGGTGCAATCTGAGGTGACATGTGATGCCCATGGGACCCCTGTGGACCCCAACTGGGTACTGGGGTCTTTTGCGGGCCAATGACAACAAATAAGTCAGTTTTAGACCTATTGCCACAAAATTCAGCAGGCTTGGTCCCAGGTGCAATCTGAGGTGACATGTGATGCCCAAAAGGCCCCAGAGAACCCGGCTGGGCAGTGGGGCCCCTGGTGGGCCAATGACCGTAACTCAGTCAGTTTTCGATCTACGACCACAAAATTCAGCAGACTTGGTCCAGGGTGCTATCTGAGGTGACATGTGATGCCCATGGGGCTCCGGAGGACCCCGGTTGTACACTAGGGCCCCTGGTGGGCCAATGAATGTAACTCAGTCGGATTTCAACCTACGGCCACAAAATTTGGCAGGCTTGGTACCGGGTGAAATCTGAGGTGACATGTGATGCCCATGGGGCCCCGGTGGACCCCGGCTGGGCACTGGAGTCCCAGGCGGGCCAATGACCATAACCCAGTCAGTTTTCGACCTATGGCCACGAAATTTGGCAGGCTTGGTCTCGGGTGCAATCTCAGGTAACATGTCATACCCTGAGGTGACTACAATGATTACAGTCAGCTTTTGATCTACATACTCGGTCCCTGATGCACAAGGCCGGGGGCATGCACCGCCGCAACACACTCACAGTTTCTGCAGGAACTGCACTTTCTAGTTAGTGTGTCGCGTAAGCGACACACTAATTGTTCTTCGTATTATTATTATTATTATTATATTATTACTATTGTTCTTCGATTTTTAGTTTTCCACCTGATTTTCGGTACGTATCTCCTCCTACAGTTTTCGAGACATCGACACAGGACAAACACCAAAATGTCCGGCATGTTCCAAAGAAGTGTGCTTGTTCATAGCTAAGAGAAATGTTGTTGCATTCGCACGCTACACTCGCATTTGTGCGAAAAAAAGTCCCATTCACTTTAATAGGATTTTTTTTAAACTGCTGTAACTCGGTCAGTTTTGGAGCTACAAACACCAAACTCGCCATGGTGGGACCTGGGCTCACCGAGACCCATTATCTCAACTTTCGAAAAGATAACACTCTTTGACCACTTTCTATCACTCTTTAAAAATCACTCCATTCATTGAATATGGCAGAAGATAGAGTGTGCACTCTAGATTTCAAGGAAAATCGATTAATTCACTTTTTCACTGAACAAACTTCTCTAACATCCTGATACTTTCACTTAGAAACTCCATTTAAACTGCAAATGGTAGAGATACTTCCCCTTCACAACTCATCAAAAGATTGCATCGCTATACAAATAACTTTTCGTGTTATGACGATTTGTTCGGGACTAGGGACTAAAACTTTCCTCATTGACAGCATTGTTAATTTTCAGAAATGCGAGCCGCCTTTTTTCAAAGTTTCATTTGTTTTTAACCTGTCATAACTTTGAGGCTTTTTCGTCAATCCACATCATCTTATATAGTAGCGATCCGCAACGGGTCCTCTCTCAAATAAAGTTTTCAGATAATTGATTGGTTACATATTTTTCGAGTTATGACCATTTGTTTGAGAGGTCTAACACCACTTGAAACATGGATTTTCACTCAGTCTTTTCGCGGAACAAACGTGTGTAAAATCATTATACTTTCACCTAGAAACTCCATTTAAATTTTAAATAGTAGACATACTTTCCATTCATGACACATCCAAACATCTCGTCGTTCAACAAATGAGTTCTCCAGTTATGACCGTTTGATTGAGAGCTCTCACATGAAAGAAGACAGAGCACAGACGTCGCGATGAAAGACGGATTCTTTCAACTTAGATTTGCATCAATATGTTTAATATGAAGGATTGATCATTACTGTAAAATATTGTAATTAATTAAACAGTCCAAACCTTTAAGTCGGGTTAAACATCACTTGTAATCCACACGAGCACAGATTAAAATATGGCATATATGGCAAAATATGGCACCGCCGGAAACGGTCAATTCAGTACTGTTCACTACACACTACCTCTCTCCTACACTCTTAAAGGGCCAGACAGCTCTTATGTAAATCGCATTACAAGACAATTACTACATGGCTTTACTAAATCGGCATGAAAGAATAATATATACAGATTAATATTTAATGCACTAAAGATGACACTACGGCCGTTTCTCAATACCAAGTACGCCAACTTCAGACTTGCATACTTCCTAAGTCTGGTGTACGAACTTACATTGTTTGCATACTACCACAGAGGGCAAAGAGGTACCTGGCAGGACAGATTTCGACCTACAGCCATGACATTTGGCAGGTTTGGTCCCGGGTGCAATCTAAATTGACATGTGATGCCCATGGGGCCCATTTAGGACCTTGGCTGGACACTGGGGCCCCTGGCGGGCCAATAACTGTAACTCAGTCAGTTATTGACCTATGGCCACAATATTCAGGAGCCTTGGTCCCGGGTGCAATCTGAGATGACATGTGACACTCATAATGCCCTAGAGAACCCCGGCTGGGCACTGGGGCCCCTTGCGGGCCAATGACTAAAACTCGGTCAGTTTTCGACCTACGGCCACAAAATTTGGCAGGCTTGGTGCTGGGTGAAATCTGAAGTCACATGTGATGGCCATGGGGCCCCTGTGGACCCTGGCTGAGCACTGGGGCCACTGGTGGGCCAATGAATGTAACTCTGTCAGATTTCAACCTACGGCCACAAAATTTGGCAGGCTTGGTGCTGGGTGAAATCTGAAGTCACATGTGATGGCCATGGGGCCCCTGTGGACCCTGGCTGAGCACTGGGGCCACTGGCGGGCCAATGAACGTAACTCAGTCAGTTTTCAACCAATGGCCACAAAATTTGGCAGGCTTGGTCTAGGGTGAAATCTGAGGTGACATGTGATGCCCATGGGGCCCCTGTGGACCCCAGCTGGGCACTGGGGCCCCGAGTGGGCTAATGACTGTAACTCAGTCAGTTTTCGACCTATGGCCACAAAATTTGCAGCAAGGGGTCCTCTCACACAGAAACTTTTCCGATAATTGATTGGTTACATATTTTTTGAGTTATGACCATTTGTTTGAGAGGTCCAAAATCGCTTGAAAGTCACTTTCTACACGGAGTTTCACTCACTGTTTTCGCGAAACAAACGTGTGTAAAATCATTATACTTTCACCTACAAACTCTATTTAAATTGCAAATGGTAGTGATACTTCCCCTTCACAAAACATCCAAATATCTCGTCATTCAACAAATTACTTCTGCAGTTATGACTGTTTGTTTGAGAGCTCTGACATGAAAGAAGGCAGACCACAGACGAGGCTCCGTTCTATTCGATTCACAGGCCACGCCCACACACGGAGAGCAGATCGCAATGAAAGACGGTTTCTTTGAACTTAGATTTGCATCAATATGTTTAATACAAAGGCTTGATCATTACTGTAAAATATTGTAATTAATTAAACGGTCCAAACCTTTAAGTCGGGTTAAACACGAACGTCACTTGTAATACACACGAGCACAGAGTAAAACATGGAAAGTCAAGCACAGCCGGAAACGGTCAATTCTCTACTGTTCACTACACACTCGCTTTCTCCTGCACTCTAAAAGCGCCAGACAGCTCTTGTGTAAATCGCATTACATGACAATTACTACATGGCTTTACTAAATCGGCATGAAAAAATTATATATAGAGATTAATATTTAATGCAGTAAAGATGACACTACGGCCGTTTCTCAATACCAAGTACGCCAACTTCGGACTTGCATACTTCCTAAGTTTGGAGTAGGAAGTTACATTGCTTGCATAGTAACACAGAGGGCACAGAGGTACCTGGCAGGACAGTTTTCGCCCTACAGCCATGACATTTGGCAGGCTTGGTCCCGGGTGCAATCTAAGGTGACATGTGATGCCCATGGGACCCCTGTGAACCCCAGCAGGGCACTGGTGCCCCTAGCAGGCCATTGACCGTGACTCAGTCAGTTATTGATTTATGACCACGAAATTTGGCAGGCTTGGTCCTGCGTGCTATCTGAGGTGACATGTGATGCCCATGGGGCCCTTGTACAGCCCAGAATGGCTCTGACGGGCCAATGACCGTACCTCAGTCAGATTTCTTCCTACGGCCCCAAAATTCGGCAGGCTTGGTCCCGGGTGCAATCTCACGTGACTTGTCATGCCCATGGGGCCTATGAGAACCATGGCTGGGCACTGGAGCTCCTAACGAGGCCAATGTCCTACACTCAGTCAGTTTTCGACCTACGGCCACGAAATTTGGCAGGCTTGGTCCCGGGTTCATTCTGAAATAACATGTCATACCCTGAGGTGACTACAATGACTACAATGGTCGAATGGCTTTCGACCTACATACTTGGTCCCTGATGCACATCGCCGGGGGCACGCACCGTCGCAACACATTCGCAGTTTCTGCAGGAACCTGCACTTTCTAGTTGTTATTATTAGTGTGTTGCGCAAGCAACACACTATTGTTCTTCGTATTATTATTATTTTTATTATTATTATTATTCCACATGATTTTCGATTCGCATCTCCTCCTACAGTTTTCGAGATATCGACACGGGACAAACACCAAAACGTCCGGCATGTTCCGGAGAAGTGTGCTTGTTGATAGCTAATAGAAATGTTGTTGCATTCGCATGCTACTCTCGCATTTGTGCGAAAAAAAAGTCCCATTCACTTGCATGGGATTTTATTTAAAACTGCCATAACTCGGTCAATTTTGGAGCTACAAACACCAAACTCGGCATGGTCGGACCTGGGTTCACCTCAAGTTTCGGACAGATGACACTCTTTTATCACTTTCTATCACTCTTTAAAAATCACTCCATTCATTGAATAGGGCAGAAGCTAGAGTGTGCACTCTAGATTTCAGGGAAAATCGATTAAGTCACCCTTTCACTGAACAAACGTCTCTAAAATCATTATACTTTCATCTAGAAACTCCATTTAAACTTCAAATGGTAGAGATACTTCCCCTTCATAACTCAGCAAAAGATGGCATCGCTAAACAAACTACTTTTCGAGTTATGACGATTTGTTCGAGACTAGGGACTGAAACTTGCCTCATTCACAGCCATGTTAAATTTGGGAACAGCGAGGCGCCATTTTTTCAAAGTTTCATTTGTTTTTAACCTGTCATAACTTTGAGCCTTTTTCGTCAATCCACATCATCATATCAGTAGCGATCAGCAAGGGGTCCTCTTACACACAAAACTTTTAGATAATTAATTGGGTACATATTTTTTTTGAGTATGACATGTTGAGAGGTGCAAAACAATCGTGTTGAAAAGTCACTCTCAACGCTCTTTCTGTCACTGCAACAAAGTGTGTAAAATCAATATAACTTTCACCTAGAAAACTCCATTTAAAATTTCAAAATGGTAGACATTACTTCCCCTTCATGACAAGTCCAAATATCTCGTCGTTCAAACAAATTAGTTCTCCTGTTATGAGCGTTTGTTTGAGGGCTTTTGTTTTGCATGAAATGCATTGAAGGAAGAGCTCAGACGCGCTCTATGTGCCGTTCGATTCAAACACAGACGGATTTCTTTTGAAGTTAGATTGCATCAATATGTGTAATATGAAGGCTTCATCATTACTGTAAAATATTGTCATTAAACAGTCCAAACCTTTAAGTCGGGGTAGTTTTTTTAAACATCACTTGTAATACATTTTACGAGCACAGTAAAAAACATGGCTGGCACAGCCGAAAACGCTCAATTCACTACTGTTCACTACACCCTAGCTGACTCCTTCACTTCTAAAGTTCCAGGACAGCTCTTATGTCAATCGCATTACATGACAATTACTACATGGGCTTTACTAAACTGTAACTCAGTTACATTATTGACCTATGGCCACAAACATTCAGCAGCCTTGGTCCCAGGTGCCAATCTGAGGTGACATGCGACGCCCATAACGCCCCAGAGAACCCCGGCTGGGCACTGGGGCGTAATGACCGTAAACTCAGTCGGTTTCAAACTATGGGCCACAAAACTTGGCAGGGTTGGTGTAGGGTCAAAATCTGAGGTGACATTGTGATGCCCATGGGCCCCTGTGGGACCCCGGCTGGGCACTGGGCCCCAAGAGGGGCCAATGACCGAAACTCTGTTCAGTTATCGAGCTATGGCCCACAAAAATTTGCCAGGCTCGTCCAAACAAGAACTCTGACATGACATGTGATGCCCATGGGGCACCTGTGGACCCCAGCAGGACACTTGGGCCCCTGGTAGGAAAAATGACTGTAAGTCAGTCAGTTATTGATTTAGGACAACACAAAATTCGGCAGACTTGGTCCTGCATGCTATCTGAGGTGAAATGTCAGGCCATGGGGGCCCCTGTGTGAACCCCAGCAGGGCCACTCTTGCCCCTAAGCAGGCCATTGACCGTGACTTGGTCAGTTAGTGATTGATTGACCACGAAATTCGCCAAGCTTGGTGCTGCCTGCTATTGGATGAGGTGACATGGTGATGCCCATGGGGGCCCTTGTAGACCCCAGCAAGGACACTGGGGCCCCTGGCGGGGCCAAATGAACGTAACTCAGTCGGTTTTCAAACCTTTGGCCACAAAACTTGGCAGGGTTGGGTAGGGTCAAATCTGATGGTGACATTGTGATGCCCTTGGGGCCCCTGTGGACCCCGGATGGGCACTGGGGGCCTCAAGCGGGAAAACTGACCGTAACTCTGTTAGTTTTCATTGTATGGCCACAAAATTTGCCAGGCTTCGTCTCCAACAAGAAATCTGACATGACATGTGATGCCCATGGGCCCCTGTGGACCCCAGCAGGACACTTGGGCCCCCTGGTGGACCAATGACCGTAAGTCAGTCAGTTTATTGATTTAGGACCACGAAATTCGGCAGGACTTGGTCCTGCGTGCTTCTGAGGTGAAAATGGTCAGGCCCATGGGGCCCTGTGAACCCCAGCAGGGCACTGGGGGCCCCCTAGCAGGCCATTGACCGTGACTTAGTCAGTATGATTGATGACCACGGAAATTCGCCAAGCTTGGTGCTGCATTGCTATCTGAGGGCGGTTGACATGTGATGCCCATGGGGCCCTTGTAGACCCCAGCAGAGAACTAGGGCCCCTGGCGGGCCAAAATGACCGTAACTCAGTCAAGTTTTCGTCCACGGCCATAAAAATTAGGGCAGGCTTGGTCCCGGGTGAAATCTGATGTGAGGTGACATGTGATGTCCATGGGGCCCCTGTGGACACCAGCAGGGCACAGGGTCCCCTGGCAGGGCAATGACCGTGACTCAGTCAGTTATTGATTTATGACCACGAGATTTGGCAGGCTTGGTCCCAGGTGCAATCTGAGGTAACATGTCATACCCTGAGGTGACTACAATGACTACAGTCAGCTTTCGAACTACATACTCGGTCCCTGATGCACGTCACAGGGTAACGCACCGTCGCAACACACTCGCAGTTTCTGCAGAAACTGCACTTTCTAGTTATTATTATTATTATTATTCCACCTGATTTTCGGTTCGTATCTCCTCCTACAGTTTTCGAGATATCGACACCGGACAAACACCAAAACATCCAGCATGTTTGGGAGAAGTGTGCTTTTCGATAGCGAAGAGAAATGTTGTTGCATTCGCACTACACTTTCGCATTTGTGCGAAAAACAAACAGCCGTAACTCGGTCAATTTTTGAGCTACAAACACGAAACTCGGCATGATCGGACCTGGGTTCTCCGAGAACCAACATCTCAAGTTTTGGACAGATATCACTCTTTGATCACTTTCTATCACTCTTTAAAAATCATTCCATTCATTGAATAGGGCAGATGCTAGAGTGTGCACTCTAGATTTCAGGGAAAATCGATTAATTCACTTTTTCACTGAACAAACTTCTCTAAAATCCTGATACTTTCACCTAGAAACTCCGATTAAACTGCAAATGGTAGAGAAACTTCCCCTTCATAATTCATCAAAAGTTTGCATCGCTAAACAAATTATTTTTCGAGTTATGACGATTTGTTCGAGACTAGAGACTGAAACTTCCCTCATTGACAGCCATGTTAAATTTGGGAACAGCGAGGCACCTTTTTTCAAAGTTTCATTTGTGTTTAACCTGTCATAACTTTGAGGCTTTTTCGTCAATCCACATCATCTTATAAAGTAGATATCTGCAAGGGGTCCTCTCTCACACAAACTTTTCAGATAATTGATAGGTTACATATTTTTTGAGTTATGACCATTTGTTTGAGAGGTGCAAAATCGGTTGAAAGTCACTCTCAACGCTCTTTCTGTCACTGTTTTCGAGGAACAAACGTGTGTAAAATCATTATACTTTCACCTAGAAACTCCATTTAAATTTCAAATGGTAGACATACTTCCCCTTCATGACACCTCCAAATATCTCGTCTTTCAACAAATTACTTCTCCAGTTATGAGCGTTTGTTTGACACCTCTGAAATGAAAGAGGCAGACCAGAGACGATTCTCCGTTCCATTCGATTCAAACACACAAGCACGCCACGCCCACACACGGAGAGCACATCGCGATGAAAAACGGATTCTCTGAAGTTAGATTTTCATGAATAGTTTAATCGGAAGGCTTGATCCAGGCTTACTGTAAAATAATAATGTAATTTTTCACTACACACTAGCTCCATTCTATACTCTTAAAGAGCCAGACAGCTCTTATGTAAATCGCGTTTACAAGACCATTTACTTTCATCTAGAAACTCCATTTAAACTTTCAAATGGTTTAGACATTACTTCCCCTTAATCATTCGTCCCCAAAGGATGGGATCGGTAAACAAAAATTATTTTTCGAACTATGACGATTTGTTCGGACACTAAGGATGACACGTCCCTCATTGACCGAATGTAAAATGTGGAACGCGATGCGCCTTTTTCAAAGTTTCAGTTGTGTTTAACCTGTTCATAGCTTTGAGGCTTTCTCGTCAAATCCACATCATCTTTATATCCTAGCGATCTGCAAGGGGTCCTCTCTCAAACAACCTTTTCAGATAATTGATTGGTTACATATTTCTGGAGTTATGACCATTTGTTTCAGAGGTCCAAAATCGCTTGAAAGTCACTTTGTACACGGACTTTTCGCGGAACAAACGTGTGTAAAATCACTATACTTTCACCTAGAAACTCCATTTAAATTTCAAATGGTAGACATACTTCCCCTTCATGACACCTTAAAATATCTTGTCGTTCAACAAATTACTTCTCCAGTTATAGGCGTTTGTTTGACACCTCTGAAATGAAAGAGGCAGACCAGAGACGATTCTCCGTTCCGTTCGATTCAAACACACATGCACTCCACGCCCACACACAGAGAGCACAACGGATTCTTTGAACATATGGCTGTGTAGATTTGAAATGTAACTGTCATTGTCTCTCCCTCTGTCTCTCTCTCACACACACACACACACACACGCACACGCACATGCAGGCCACGCCCACACACAGAGCAGCTGTCATTCACACAGAATGGCTTGGATCAGCTCTTCTGACACCTATGAGAGCCATTGTTTGCATAGTAACACAGAGGGCACAGAGGTACCTCGCAAGACAGTTTTCGCCCTACAGCCATGAACTTTGGCAGGCTTGGTCCCGGGTGCAATCTGAAGTGACATGTGATGCCCATGGGACCCCTGTGGACCCCGACTGGGTATTGGGGCCCCTTGCGGGCCAATGACTGAAATTCAGTCAGTTTTCTAACTACGGCCACGAAATTCGGCAGGGTTAATCACAGCTGCAATCTGAGGTGACATGTGATGCCCATGGGGTCCATGAGGACCCCGACTGGGCACTGGGACCCCTTGCGGGCCAATGACTGTAACTCAGTCAGTTATTGACCTATGGCCACATCATTCAGCAGGCTTGGTCCTGGGTGTAATCTGAGGTGACGTGTGATGCCCATAAGGCCCCAGAGAACCCCGGCTGGGCAATGGGTCCCCTGGCGGGCCTATGACCACAACTCAGTCAGGCCACAAAATTTGGCAAGCTTGGTCCCAGGAAAAATCTGAGGTGAAATGTGATGCACATGGGGCCCCTGTGGACCCTGGCTGGGCACTGGGGCCGCTGGCGGGCCAATGAATGTAACTCAGTCGGTTTTCAACCTACGGCCACAAAATTTGGCAGGCTAGGTCCAGGGTGAAATCTGAGGTGACATGTGATGCCCATGGGGCCCCCGTGGTCCCCGGCTGGGCACTGGGGCCGCTGACGGGCCAATGATCACAACTCAGTGTAGCAAACCTAGGACTACACTTTAATTGGATTAATTTTTAATAAAACTTTATTAATTAAATTATATTAATTAATTAAGAAATACGGGGCACCACCAAATCGATTATTAAAAATATAAATAATTCACTGGCCGATCTGGAAACCAGGAAAATGAAACAACAAATCAGTCTAGATCTGAATAGTGAATTCCAAGTATTTTTCTCGACCTTTGAATGAATGAACTCTCACACCAAGCGGCAAATTCAAAAAGGTTTATAAACAAGTTTATTAGCTGCAAACAAGGCAATACCAACAGATTATCTAATGTAATAACGAGTGTATCACAGAGTTAAAATCATAAAATGACGATGAATATGTATATATCGCAGTATGGAGAACATGGAATAATGGCAAGCGTACACATTACAGTGATAAAATCAGAAACCAAGGTATGTAACTTATCGGTCGCGCAATCATTACCAACGTTGCAATGCTACTGGTAGACCTAATTACATTGAACGTGAAGAATATGGTGGAAGCTACTTAGGCGTGGATAAGTCTATGTTGAAG
This sequence comes from Ancistrus triradiatus, assembly GCA_025084515.1. Classification (NCBI taxonomy): domain Eukaryota; kingdom Metazoa; phylum Chordata; class Actinopteri; order Siluriformes; family Loricariidae; genus Ancistrus; species Ancistrus triradiatus. The sequence goes on along the minus strand of JAJAGP010004364.1, from coordinate 15,833 downwards.
CGTGGTTAAAGGATTAACAAATTAAGACCCGAGCATCAGGGAACCCAGAAAAGCCATAAATGGTACTCGCCTGGAAGGTCACTCGAGTGGTTCAGGGCATTCCACCCTGGCCCAGCCGTCCAAAAACACGATTTTGGGGAGCTTTAGCGTTCGTCTTTTGTTGCACACCGTAACTCTGACCAGGCGTCTTCAGCAGTTTAGCTCTTTGGGTTCTTGCTGATGGTTTGACCACGTTGACTTGGTGACTTAAAATGGCGTCCTTCCCAATTTAGGCTGAGGGCTTCATGCGTACTCGGCGTCTCGCATGCGTACAACTCAGGATTTATCTTGGCCACAGATAAAGGTGGAGTTGGCGCGTTTCTAACACCACGAGCTTCAACAAAAACTTGGAAAACTTGTATGGTACAGAAATGGTCGAGCTTAGAGTCTGGTTGGTCTTTTAACTATCTTCTAGTTCAGCAATACCGAACTACTTAAGACTGCTGTATACAGGAAACTTTAAAGTAAACGCGAAAACTTGAGTAAAATGAATAATCAAGAACGCTACAAAAAAGAAAAACTATGAAAGACAACGGAAAGACTTAAAGAACATAAAGACACAAGACTTGAAGCTAGCTTACCACGCGGTCGTCCCGCGTTGCTTTTTGAATGTACCAGCTCGAGGGACGGCAAGTGCAAAGGGGGTTGCCGTGAGCTAGCCAATGAGAAGCTGATTCCTGAGTAAATACCTCCTATGATGGTTGTCTTATTTCACCATATGAGCCACAGACGTCTAACTTGGATTAAATAATATTCCTACATATCTAAAAGAGATTAAAAGTATCACACAATAACCAAAAATCCTCAAAGTTACAAGTTTAGATGCAGACTTCGTTGTAAGGTTCAGATGATCAAAAGTACCTTGAATTGATAACTTAGAAGATCGTTAAAGCATTCTAACTACAGCGTAGGCGTTCGCTATACTTTAACTAAACAAATAATATGATTAATACAAGATGTAGGAACGGTACATTGTAAATAACTTCATGTTTGTTCTTTATAAGTATGAACAGTATTAAACGAGCGATCGATACATGTGGATAAAAACAGCTGTTATTTGTAACCTTAACCAATTATAGCATAACGGGACCATATTACGTATAAAAATGATCATTATACTAAAACATTAACCAAGTAGATATGAGATACAGAAATCAGTAACCATACATATGTATAATATATATAATTATATGTGTGGATATGACGAAATATCCTTGATCCACTCTTTGGATGAATCATTTAAATGCATATAGTGTGTTTAGACTTATCAGGATCCAAATATCATTTATGTAATTAAAAGGTTTCGATGAAGATAATCTGTTCCCAGAAAAAGTTGAATACAATTATTAAAGTTGTGCTTCTTAGGACAAGAGCTGAGTTCTTTGTGTCATAAATCCAGGGGTGTCTTTCTGGCGCCTTTTCTGGGGTGATAAGGCTTACAAGAGGCTGTGATGAAAGGTTCACTGTGAAGGAAACCGTTATCTTCTGCAACAATCAGTTTTAAAAGGGGGAACCTGTTTAAAAAATGAGTCCCCCTTTTAAAGTTACACATGGACTCCAGTTTATTATAGTCGAGATAATCTAAGGTTACAGGTCTTGTTTACACAGACCTCTTTGAAACGTGTGTAGACAGAATCAACCGTTGAGTCCGCAAGATCCGGTCCAGATGGCCTTTTGAATTCCGAAGTGTTGTAAAGTTTATGGCTTGTGGAAGAGGGTAAGAGAGAGAGAGGGGGGGGGGGTACGGCTATTACGCTACATCAGTCAGTTTTCAACCTACGGACATGAAATTTGGCAAGGTTAATCACGGGTGCAATCTGAGGTGACATGTGATGCCCATGGGGTCCATCCGACTGGGCACTGGGACCCCTGGTAGGCCAATGACCGTAACTCAGTCAGTTATTGACCTATGGCCACATCATTCAGCAGGCTTGGTCCTGGGTGTAATCTGAGGTGACGTGTGACGCCCATGAGGCCCCAGGAAACCACGGCTGGGCACTGGGGCCCTTGGTGGGCCAATGACCGTAACTCAGTCAGTTTTCAACCTAAAGCCACAAAATTCGGCAGACTTGGTCCTGGGTGCAATCTGACGTGACTTGTGATGCCCATGGGGCCTATGACGACCATGGCTGGGCACTGGGGCCCCTAGCGTGGCCAATGACGGTTAACTCAGTTAGTTTTCAACCGTTCCCACGAAATTTGGCAGTCTTGGTCCCGGGTGCAATCTGAGGTGACATGTGATATTCATAAGGCCCCAGGGAACCGCGGCTGGGCACTGGGGCCCCTGCCGGGCCAATGACCGTAACTCAGTCAGTTTTAGACCTACTACCGCAACATTTGGCAGCGATCATCATGGATGCAATCTGAGGTGACATGTGATGCCTATGGGGTCCATGAGGACCTTGGCTGGGCACTGGGGCCCCTGGCAGGTCATTGACCATATCTCATTTCATCTTGAACGTACAGCAACAAAATTCAGCAGGCTTGGTCCTGAGTCCAGTCTGAGGTGAAATGTGATGCCCTTGGGGCCCCTAAGTGCCCCAGCTGGGCACTGTTGCCCTTGGAAAGTCAGTAACATTAACTCTGATGGTTTTCGACCTATGTCTATGAAATTTGGCAGGCTTGGTCTCGGGTGCAATCTGAGGTGACATGTTGTGCCCCTGGGGCCCCTGAGGGACCAGGCTTGGCACTGGGGCCCCTGGCAGGTCATCGACTATAACTCAGTTGATTCTCAATGTACAGCAATGAAATTCGGCTGTCTAGGTCCTGGGTCTAATCTGAGGTGACATGTCATGCTTTTGTTGTTGTTGTGGTTCCCGACAGGTCACTGGGCCTCTGGAAGGTCATTGAATGTAACTCAGTCAATTTTACACCCACTGTTTTGTAGTTCAGCAGGATTGGTCCCGTGTACACCCTGAGGAGACATCCTGGCAAACCAGTGACTACAGTCATTTTTCGACCAACATAATCGTTCCCTGATGCACATCGCAGGGGCACGCACTGACGCAACACACTCGCAGTTTCTGCAGGAACTATTTTTATTATTATTCCACCAAATTTTCTGGGCATATCTCCTCCTACAGTTTTTGAGATATCGACATGGGACAATCACCAAAACATTCGGCATGTTTGGGAGAAGTGTGCTTGGCGATAGCTAAGAGAAATGTTGTTGCATTCCATGCTACACTCACATTTGTGCGAAAAAATTTCTCATTCACTTGAATCACACTTCAATTTTTGAGCTACAAACACGAAACTCGGCTTGGTCGGACCTGGATTCACCATGACCCCTCATCTCAAGTTTCGCACAGATTTCTCTCTTTGATCACTTTCTATCACTCTTTAAAATTTACTCCATTCATTGAATAGGGCAGAAGATTTCAGGGAAAATCGATTAATTCACTTTTTCACTGAACAAACGTCTCTAAAATCTTGATACTTTCACCTAGAAACTCCATTTAAACAGCAAATGGTAGAGATACTTCCCCTTCATAACTCATCAAAAGATTGCCTTGCTAAACAAATTATCTTTCGAGTTATGACCATTTGTTCGGGACTAGGGACTGAAACTTCCCTCATTGACAGCCATGTTAATTTTCGGAACTCCGAGGAGGCTTTTTCCAAAGTTTCATTTGTGTTTAACCTGTCATAACTTTAAGGCTTTTTCATCAATCCACACCGTTTTATAGAGTAGCGATCAGCAAGCTGTCCTCTCTCACATAAACTTTTCATTTAATTGATTGGTCAAGTATTTTTGGAGTTATGAATATTTGTTTGAGAGGTCCAAAATCGCTTGAAACTGAGATTTTAGGGATTTTTATTTATGCACATGTTCACTGAACAAACGTGTCTAAAATCATTATACTTTCATCTAGAAACTCCATTTAAACTTCAAATGGTAGAGATACTTCCCCTTAATGAGATATCAAAGTATCTCGTCCTTCAACAAATTATTTTTGAGTTATGATGATTTGTTTGGCACTAGGTATTGATTTTCCTCCCATTGACCGAAATTATAATTGCTTCAACTCTGATTTGGCATTTTCTCATTTTTTATGTGTTTTTAACTTGTCATAACTCTCACATTTTCTCATCAATTCACACTATTTTAAGTCACAACGATCAGCAAGGGGTCCTCTCCCACAAAAGCTTTTCAGATAAGCGATCGGTTAATGATTTTTGGAGTTATGACCGTTTGTTTGAGAGGTCTGACACAGAGATTTTACATGAAACATATGGCTGTGTGGATTTGAAATGTAACAGTCATTGTCTCTCCCTCTGTCTCTCACACACGCACATGCAGGCCACGCCCACACACAGAGCAGCTGTCATTCACACAGAATGGCTTGGATCAGCTCTTCTGACACCTATCGGTCCTCTCTCACAAAATCATTTCCTTTAAATGAAATGTAAAATATTATCTGCTTTAATGACCATGTGTTTGAGAGGTGTTACAACCTTACTCATAAATATAATACTATAGGCATACTTAATTCTAAAAGAGTTGTTATGATTTGAATTCGTAACAGCTACTTTTTTACACATGCACAGATATGCACACACTGGGAGCTGTTATTATGGGGGCACTGTATATGATATCTGCAGAGTCTCTGCATAGGTTATATAAAACAAAAAAAATGTACTTTTGCTATAATTTATGTAAATACACTTAATATATAATAAATGTATTTTTAGCCATTTTTATTGTAAATTGGCGAACATTTTCTGAGAGTGACGTAATATCAGCTCAGCATGTTGTCCAATCAGATCAGAGTAAGTTCTGTTTAAACTGAGCCGTTAAGGTACATTTCAGCCCTTTCTGCGCTACATACACTTTGATACAAGCTGCTACTGAATTTCGAATTTTTTGAGTTTTCCCAAGGAACCCTTAATACACAGCCTACAGACAGCTATAGTCATCTTGTGATTTTGATCTTCTCTCAACTAATTCGGTAAGTCTAAACTGTGTTAATGTTTATTGACCTGTTTAAAATGCAACCGATATGTTCCCGGTACCCTGTGAAAGCTAGCTGTGGTTTAGCATTATCTGAGCTTTATCATTGTGTTTTTTTCTTAAAATGGAAGACTTGCAGTCACTTATCACTGTCTACCAAAGCCGAAAAAAATTATAAATCTGTTTAATTTCATGTACGCGACGAATTATATGGTCAAGTAAAAAATCTCGTTCGCTGTCTAGCGCCGTGCTTTGAAGCTTTTAGCGCCTTTTGTCTCGGTAATAAGACAAAAGCAAGAATTATTGTGCTATATCGATATTATTCGGTCCTCTGCTGCAGGAGTAAGATTTCGTGTTAGTGATTTCAGCTAAAACACAGCGTAAAATGCATGTATTTTAGAAACTATTTTATATGTGCATTCAAATGAACGTGCACGCAAGATAAAAGCGATGGCGCTGGTGTAATGTGCACAAAGGCACAGAACACACCCGTATAAACAGCAAATAATCTGTATTATATGTATTTAATTATTAGTGTATAGTTATTAACTATGCAATTATATATTTATATATATATAATCAGCGTGGGTTTTAGGGAATTATTAATTGTTAATGCGTATATATAGGACCATTTAGCGACAGGTGCACGGACTTTGCAGAGCATTGCACGTAGATACAGAACCGATATGAATGGCGTCAGTTCGCTGACAGGAAAAGGCTTCAGCTGCAGTGCTGTGCTAGGAGCTCCGGGTGCAGTTGCAATTGCAGTGTCCAGTGTGTGTGAGCCTCAGCTCAGTGTAGGCAAAGTACAACGCAATAAAGTTGAGAGGTTTAAACACAAAGGTGTATGTATAATACTATTGTATTTGTGTGTTTAAATGAACGTGTATGCGATATAAACAGACTCATCCAAACACGAGCTTTTTTTACGACATGTGGTAGAAGGAACACATAAAACGCACGCAGCAGCAGCAGTACCGTAGCCAGCTCATTTTACCGCGGTGCAAGCCCCAAATGTTTTGAGTATAATTTTTAACATTATGGCGAACATTCTATCTAATATCTAACACTGAAGCATGTATATTCATTTTAATAAAGCAGCCAAAATCAGCTCTATCGCGTGCGCGCGTGCGTGCGTGTGTGTCCATCTTTGTGTGTCAGAGTCAGGTATAGGGAGAAGTTTACTGGTGATGCGAATTCTGGCTCTGTAAGGGAGTCTGCTCTTAATTATTTAACTTTTGCCTTTTATAATTCATTGTTTTGTCCTATTAGTCTGCAGATATACCAGTATCTTATGTAATGTATATATATATGTCAATCATACTTAACCTTATTATTTCATTAATATAAAACGTTTAGATTATGTTTAGTTTACAAAGATCACATGTGAAAACTGTACATACTATTACATGTGTATTAAATGCATTATTTATAGCTTACTGAATGGTATAGTGTTTTGCTACAAATACATAAGATGGTGCTGAAGGTATTAAATAAAAATTGAGTGTTAAAATATTTTGCTAGCCAGTATGTTACTGGGGTATCATGCTGGCTATTAAAATATCTTAAATAAAATATACTCAAAAATACTAAATAACTACACAACATATGGACAAAGGTCAAAGTCAAACTAGAGAGGTGCATTTCCTGAAGAAAATGCGAGTGTGGTTGCCACTCTGCAATGGCCCCGTGGGCATCACATATCACCTCAGATTGCACCTGGGACCAAGCCTGCCGAATTTCGTGGCCGTAGATCGACAGCTGTCTGAGTTACAGTCATTGGCCCACCCAGGGGCCCCAGTGCCCATCCGGGGTTTATAGGGGCCATATGGGCATCACATGTCACCTCGGATTGCACCCAGGACCAAGCTGGCCAAATTTCGTGGCCGTAGGTCAAAAACTGTCTGAGTTACAGTCATTGGCCCACCCACGGGCCCCAGTGCCCACCCGGAGTCCATTGAGGCCCCATGGGTATCACATATCACCTCAAATTGCACCTGGGATCAAGCTTGCCAAATGTTGTTGCCGAATGGTCGAAAACTGACTGAGTTAGTCTTTGGCCCACCCAGGGGCCCCAGTGCCCACCTAGGGTTCTCATGGGTCCCATGGGCATGATATATCATCTCAGATTGCACCCAGGATCAAGTTTGCCAAATTTCGTGGCCGTAGGTCCAAAACTGACTGAGTTACCGTCATTGGCCATCCCAGGGGCCCCAGTGCGCACCCGGGGTCTATAAGGGCCCAATGGGCATCACATATCACCTCAGATTGCACCCAGGACCAAGTTTGCCGAATTTCGTGGCCATAGGTCGAAAACTGTCTGAGTTACAGTCATTGGCCCACCCAGGGTCCACAGAGCACACCCAGGGTCCATAGGGGCCCAATAGACATCATATATCACCTCAGATTGCACCCAGGACCAAGCTTGCCAAATTTCGTGGCCCTATGTCAAAAACTGACTGAGTTATGATTCGTTAATTTTTGGCCCCTTCATTTCCTATGGAAAAACCCCTGCGGGGCCCCCCCGCAGTCCGACCGGTTAGCCCTATACAAACACACCATTCCTGACCAGACCCAACGCAATGACGCTGGAACGGGGTTGATCTCGCGAAAGCTGCGGCAGTTGAAATGCGTCAAAAATCGTGGAATAATAATAATAATAATAATAATAATAATAAACGGAATAATAATACTTTCGGATTTCAATAGTAGGCAACCACACTAATAAATGGAATAATAATTCTTTTCGGATTTCAATTAAATTTTGGAAGGACTAATACCTATTAATTGCTCTCCTACTTTATCAATAAAACAACAAATATGCCAGTTGTTATAGTGGGACAGAAAAAAATCTACCTGCCAGAAACAAAATTTGAACGGCAAATAGATATATTTTCTTAGATTTTCTGGTAGATTTCACAATCATCTTTCATAGGTATAAAATTTATGAATCATAGCTTTTATAACCTTTTCATCATTTACCAGAGTGTTATGTCATTTCACTTATCATAGTTTTCTGTGCTTCTGTTTTTGAATTTTTTAATTTGAATCCACGGATATGACATCACACCTATAAAACTTAAAAAATTTATCCCCTGATATCCCAACAATTAATTAAACAATAGTTTCTGATGAGTAAAGCACACTATATGAAGATATTGAGGCTCAGGCTGAAGTTTATCCTACTTTTAGGAATGTCTCCTGCCAAAATGGCAAAACATTTATGGCTAACGCCTTTATTTATGTGTGATTGCAAAGCAAGTTGAACTTTTTTTTCTGTTACAGGTGTCATTTGGAGTGTGTTATTACACTGGTAAGTGAGTGAACAGGTAAGGAAGTACAGTGGTAAGTATTACAGGTAACCCATTAAAATCTGTTTTAGAAACATAAAATGCCCAAAAAATCTAAAAAGTCCCAAGCCAAAAAACTGCAGCGGAAGGCAGTTGGCTCTGGTTCGGCAGATGACATCATGACTACCAGTGGGAGAGATGTTACTACACTTGTTCTGCCAAGGGAGATCGCAATAACGGTTCAGCCAAGCAGCAAACGGCATGCCGTTTTTCAGCAGACAGTCGAAACAGCCAGTGTTTCGCCAATTCTCTCATGTTTTTGGCACACTTCAATGAGGACCAAAACATAAATGAGGAAAGGTTAAACCTCATACTGACAGAAGGAGACCAACTGTACCATGATATCAGGCACAGATTAATGCTGAATAATGCATTTTTAAGAAGGTATTTACACTTTGATGAGCTGCCTTCTACAGTCAGCACTGACCAAGGCCAGTACACTGTGATAAAATCAGATGTACAGAGTGGTTCCTTGGTCGACAATCCACCACCAGACATGGAGCCGTCAAACCTTCCAAGTCGTCTGAACTCTCTTGGAAATGAATATTCTTATGCCTTGTTAATTGTAGGAGCTTTGTGCATAAGTCTGTTCAAATATGCACATGACAGATATGATTTCTTTGATCCACATGCCTGTAGTGCTAATGGCCATGAAGAAAATGGTACAGCTGTAGTGGTCATATTCAGTCAGGTGACCGATCTGACATGCAGGCTAATCCAGCTCTTCCATCACCTGTCATTCCCTTCATGTCAGCAGTATGACTTTCTACCAGTTTTGAGATTTGAGAGAACTTCTCCTGACAACAATTTAATAGACACCAGTGCTGATTTTCACATCGAAAAGTCTGAAGTACTTAGGAGTACCAGTGCTGAGGCACATGTTGTACAAATCTCAGGAAGCACAAATCTGACTATATCTACAGAAAATGAGCATTCAACAAAAGCTGTCATAACAAAACTGAATAAAAGCAGAAGCAAAAGCTGCTTCAATGCTGAAAAAGTTGCAAGATTTTCAAAAAGTAGAAGAACAATTGTTGAGTAAAGAGAGAATAAGTAAAGAGAAGAAGAGAAATGCTGATAAAGATACAAAATTCAGTCAGCAAAAAAAAAGCAAACATGAAAGCCTGTTACAGAGATGACCTTGATTTCCGCCAGAAACAAAAAGAGTTTATCAAGCGCCGTAACAGGGAGGACTCTAATTTCCAGCATAAACAAAAAGAGTTTATTAGGCATCGTTACAGAGAGGACTCTGATTTCCAGCTCAAACAGAAATACGTAACCAGGCACCGGTACAGAGATAACATTTCTGTTCAGCAGAAACAAAAACAGATTATCTGGTGTCGTTACAGAGAGGACTCTGATTTAAACAGAAACAGAAAGAGTTTATCAGGCACCGTTACAGAGAAGACTATGATTTTAAACGGAAACAGAAAGAGGTTATCAGGAACCGTTACAGAGAGGACTCTGATTTTCAGCAGAAACAAAAGGAGTTAATCAGGCTAAGATATCATGACGATAGCACTTATAGACTTAAGCACAGGGAGCAAATGTTAGAGCATTATTTTAAATTGAGATACACCCACAACCCCAAAGCTTTGCATACCATAAGCTGCGCTGATCGTATAAAAGGCAAATACAAGACCATTGTAAACTTTACAAAGGAAATACAAAAGCTCAAATAATAGCAAAAGCTCAATCACTGTTTAAATCAAATATTCAGCACTGACCTACCTTTATCTGTACTGTCTGCCATTGGTGTCTGTTCCCTAACCAGGTAAAGACATACAGGTCCCAGTCCTACACCAAATACCCTGAACTTGCTTCCTTTTGCAGAACTGGGAGTGTTGTTCATGTTTGTAATGAGGACTGCAGAGAAGGGTGTATACTCCCAGAATGTAGAGAGGAATGGATTTGTCACTCTTGTCATGATAACCTGAAGTCTGGACAAATGCCATCTATTGCAGTGGCAAACCACTTGCAACTTGCCCCAATTCCTGATGAACTTCAGGGTTTAAACGTGCTTGAGAGACATGTCATTGCAAAATTCATACCCTTTGCAAAAATAATTTCGCTCCCAAAAGAACAACAGAGAGCAATACATGGGGCTGTAGTCTGCGTTCCATCTGAAGTTGAAACAGCTGTTAAGAGTTTTCCCCGTCCCCCTTCAGCGTCCCAACTGTTGAAGGTAAAACTGAAGAGACGTCTCTGTTATAAAGGACATTATCAGTTTCAGAACTTGGACATGAAAAAAGTGCGAGCTGCACTACTGAAACTTAAAGATATTCACTCCGAATACAGTGATGTCTCTTTAGCAGAGGACGCTGATTGTGACATTTTTGAAAACCTTGACATCATGAACAGTGACACAGAGTGTGCAAACAATGAGGCTGACACAGAAAACCAGCCTGACGAACAGCCTGACAATGTACAGCAAGGCTATGCTGTTGCTTTTGACTCGTGCTTACAGCCAGAAGATGTTGGCCAAGAAATTCTGGCATTTGGAGACAATGTCTACTCCATTGCTCCTGCTGAAGGAAATCGCCCAGTAAGCTTTTTCAAAACCCCTAATTTAGAATCAGTGGCATTTCCAGTGCAGTTTAACACAGGTACCAATACACTCGATGAGCCACAGTGACTCAAAAAGATTTCCCCAAGTAGATATTTTAATGTAAGGCTTTTCAGTGCTGACAATCGCTTTGCAATGGATACAAACTACATTTTCTTTGCCCAGTTTGTAACAGAAATGCACTTTGTGATGTCAAGCATGTTTATTCAGATGCGTAAAGGCAAAGTTTACACAAAGGATGGTCGCAGGATAAACAATGCATTGCTGAAAGACAAACGTGAAGTTCAAAACCTTATTAAACAAGGGGAAGCAATGCGATTCATGCAGCCACTCTGAGGAACCCCAGCTTACTGGGAGAAAACCATGAAAGATCTGTTTGCTATGCTACGACAGATTGGAATCCCAACGTTTTTCTGCACATTCAGTGCAGCTGAAATGAGGTGGCCTGAGATAATAACAGCCATCAAAAGACAACAGGGTCAAACTGTAAGCTTCGGTGATATGGACTGGGCCAGCAAATGTGACGTTATAAGAAGTAATCCTGTAACAGTCATTAGAATGTTTGAGAAATGAGTAGAGGCTCTAATGAGAGACTTAATTTTCTCTCCTGCTCAGCCCATAGGCGAAGTAGTTGACATGTTTTATAGGGTAGAATTCCAGGTCAGAGGATCAGCACATATCCACTGCCTTTTCTGGATAAAGGATGTTCCAGAATTTGAGAGCAACTCTGATGAAGAGGTGACTGAATTCATTGATAAATACATAACTTGTCGCTGCCCAATGAACAGACAGATCCAGAACTGCATGAGATTGTGAACCAGATGCAGTCCCACAGCAGAAACCACACAAAATCATGCAAGAAAGGAAAGAAACATTGTCGCTTTGGATTTCCCAAACCCCCAGTGAATTCCACTTTTATAACAAGACCAAGGGGACAGAATCCCGATGAACCAGATTCCACAGTGCAGGCAAAAGAACAACTCAAGAAAGTGTGGGATTTGTTAAATGATCCAAAGTTTTCATTTGAAAGCATAGGCGATGTCCTTTCACAGTGTGACATGAGTTATGCTGAATCTGAGTCTCACCTTGCATCTGCCGCTGACTCTAATGTGGTCATGATGAAACGTGAGCCCAAAGACTGCTGGATTAACGTTTACAATCCACACTTGCTGCGAGTCTGGAATGCCAATATGGACATTCAGTACGTCTTAAATGGATACAGTTGCGTAATGTACATGCTGTCTTATATAACCAAGGCAGAGCATGAGATGAGTGAACATCTCAAACAAATTGTGAAGGATTTGAGCCATGAAAACACATCCGAGCTGGAAGAAATTAAATGTATAATGCAAGCATACTCTAAGCACCGTGAAGTCAGTGTGCAAGAAGCTGTTACTCGCGTCTGTAGCTTAAAGTTAAAGTCCTGTTTTAGAGATGTCGTGTTCATTCCAACTGATGATAACTTTATGAAAATGAGTCTTCCTATGAGAACGTTGAATACAAGAGAGCCAGACTCTGACGACGTGTGGATGACTGGCTTGACAGAGAAATACAAAGCCAGGCCACAGACTCCAGAGTTTGAATGGATGTGCATGGCTGACTTTCATCCAAACTACAGGATAGTTTATGGCGGGACAGGTTTTTAAAGGTCATACCACTTCAAAATAACATAGGGTTTATTCAGAAACGAACAAAAAGGCAAACCTGCTGTCATTAGATATACGCGGTTTTCAGAAAAAAAAGAGACCCTGAAAAGTTTTATGGTTCCCTGCTCAAACTGTACCTCCCCTATAGAACAGATGAGCAACTGAAAAAAAAAAAAACTAAATTCATATTCAATCTTTTATGTCACAGCATTTGTGAAGCTTTCTGAAACCAGTGAGCTGACACCTGTACGTAAAATAGTGCAGGAGAACAGGGCTCGTTTTGAAAAGGCTGTGGATATGGTAGAGAGCAGGCGTTAGAGGCTTTTGCTGCTGAACTCGGACCCATGGGGATGCATGGGCTAATTTTGCTCCTAACTCAGAACTTGTCAGGATTGAATGCATCTCAGAGCGCGAACCAATGGATGCATCTGAAGTTAATGAGCAAGATGATGTGCCTGAATATAGCCGAAAATGCTGAAAGTCGTACAGCTACTGCCCTTGTAGAAGGGCCACTGCTGAGTCCGAATGATGTGCGGCAAATGTACTGCAATCTAAATCGAACACAAGCCGCTATTTTTTACACAGTCAGGCGCTGGTGCTTGAGCCTTGTAAATAGAGAAGAGCCAGATTCTTGTACTTTGTTACAGGTGGAGCTGGCACTGGGAAAATCTCATCTGATCAAATGTATTTACAATGAGGCCACAAAATCCTCAGAAGACTGCCGAGTCTTAAAGAAACAAATTGACATATCTCAGGCTGGACTGTCCTGTTAACGTCTTTACGGGGAACAGCAGCATATAACATTAGTGGGAACACTTTACATTCTGTATTTAAGCTGCCCAGGAGCCTCAAGCCCCCTTACCAAGGCTTGGAAACTGCTTAGATGAAGTGAGAATCATTTTCTCACATGTTCAAATCATTGTGATTGATGAGATTTCCATGGTGTCCAAAGAGCTATTTTCATATGTAGACTGAAGACTTCAACAAATAAAAGGTAGCAAGAAGAATTTTGGGGGAGTTTCAGTGCTTACCGTCGGAGACTTTTTCCAGCTGCCACCAGTGGGAAAAGGAAAAGCACTCTGTGTATATGAGGAGCACATTCTAGATATTTGGAGAGATAATTTCAAATTAGTTACATTAACAGAAATCATGCGTCAAAAAGAGGACGTAGCTTTCGCTCAAATGCTAAACAGGCTTCGTGTCAAAAAGAAACTCGACAGTGATGATGCAGCACTGCTGGGTACCCGTACTTTTGCCAACAAGGCTGACTGCCCCTCTGACGTGTTGCACGTTTTCCCCACAAACAAAAAGGTGAATGACCACAACACAGAAGCTATAGCTGTTCTTTGTTTGAACATAGTTTGTAGTGATGCAGAGGACTACAAGAAAGATGAACGAACAGGAGAAATGAAAACTCAAGCAGCTCTATTAAAAGCCCATAAAGATACCCTACAGTTGTCAGAGGGTGTACGTATTGTCATCACAAGGAATTTAGACGTAGATGATGGTTTGGTTAATGGGACATTTGGCAAAGTCTCACAGATTGTCAGACTAAGGTTGGGATAGATGGCAATCCATTTGTGCAATTAATTGGTCTGGCGTTAGATAACCCTACAGCTGGAAAAAAAAGACATGCCAGCACGGAAAATGTGATTTACATAGAAAAACTGGAAGAAAAATGTAGGAAAAAGGGATTGGTACAGTTTCCTTTGAAGCTGGCATATGCTTGCATCACACAAAGTACAAGGAATGACATCAGCAGCAGCAATGAGTATGGCACAGCTGAATGTGGACGTCGTCATGCCACTTTCCACATGTGCCAAACCTGCAGACACGGCTACACTCACAGTGGTTCATCACAACATCGCAAGACATGCGCAAACATCATGAAATCTGCCTTGGAGATGTTGTATGTGTGGGGGATGTTTTTCAAACTTGGGAGAACAAAGTCACACAGACACTGGTGCTGGAATAGAGTAGTAGACAACTTTTATTATCTGCGCACGCAGAGATCAACTCACATACAGCAATGCCTGAGCACTTGTATGAGAGTGGATAAAGGAGGTAGAAGGCTTCCCCCTTTTAACTGGTTCGTTTACGTGCAGGTTTAAACATACAGGAAAGCTGTATAAGCAACTCATTAATCACAAGCTGGGTCTCCTGCCCAGAGATAAAAAGCAGAGATAAAAACCAGAGATAATGACAAGATTCTGTGTACCAACATATAGACAGATAATGATCTTTATGACTAGGGGTCAGGGTCTCGCTGTTGTCTCTTTACTCCTTCTTCTTTTATGGCCTGCTGCTGACCCTGGGGGCACGTCTGTGTTTTGTATATGTTTTCAACAAGTCATTGGAAAGAATCATTGCACACAGTGTTCCACAGCTATAGGATTACATAAGTTTAGGATTACTTACATTATTTCTATTTTATTTCATCTTATTGTTCTATTATTCACATTTATTATTATAGTTTTATTTATTCTATTTTTCTAAATGCACTTGCTTGTATAAAACACTTCCAGTTGTTATTTCTACACTGTCATTGTTCTCACCCTTATCTGCAGTTTCACACTGGTCTCACATCACACATACACACACCTAAAAGTAGCAAATCAAAAACAAATTTTAACCCTACTCCAGTCTTGCTTTTCACTGGCCATAGAAAAGTAGTAAATGCACATATAGTACAACAATCTTAGGTAAAAGCCTGTTTTTCTCAGCTTTTGGGTCTTTGGACTGTAGCTCCAGGCAGACACAGATAAAGTATTCGAGCTTTCCTCCTCTCTGAAACAACAAGGTACAGGAGTGAAGATAATTTTAACCTTAACCGGGCATCCCCGAAGCTCTGGCCTCATTTTTTAGAGGGTATTGGTGTGTACACAGTGTATTCACTCCTTGGAGTGATTTTTAATTCGGGAGCTCCCTTCATTAGAATTACATCAAATATGTATTTTATGTATATATATTAAAATTTATTCCACACTTCCTCCCTTTGTCTATTATTTGGACACAGAATCTTCATCCATCCCAACATGCCAAACTTTCTGTCAGGACTTCATTAGCTCCATATTCCTTTCATTAATTACTACTCACAATCAAAGGGAAGGCTGTGATTAGTCTGGGGCATTTCTATCATATTGAATTCTTGTATGGTCTCATACTCATCTTCACCTCCCAACCTGTTGGGCAACTCTTCTGCCAGCTGATGCAGCATTTGATACTGAAACTGCCTCTGGAACATACTCATAGCACACTGGCAGCATAAAGGAAACACA
>JAJAGP010004363.1:0-46304 GCA_025084515.1 Ancistrus triradiatus | reverse complement strand
CACACGCACACCGCATTCAGCTAATAAAAAAAATTTAATAAATAAATCGGCTGCTTATTAACAATATGATAAATAGAAAAGTGTGAGCTCAGGTTATATTCTAAATTAGAGAATCTTGTAAAGGGTTCACATACTTTTAAGCACGGGTGCAGTGTGTGGGTGACGGAGGGGGGAGGGGCAGGGGCTCTGCAGCTGGATTTAATTCATGCTTTAGGCTGAATTCTAATTGGATAATTAGGGGTAATTAAAGGAAATGAGAGGCTCAGGGCAATCGCTCTACAACAGAGAAAAAAGAAAATGGTATGATACAAAAACTAGAGAGGAATAACACAATCTGACTGGATATGTAGAGTAAAAGGGGTGTGACCAAATAAACTTCATTCAGCATTCATAATACTATCTACTGAACCTCTCACCATTCATAATACTGAATATTGAACCTCCATTCATAAAACTGACTACTGAACCTCTCATCATTCATAATAGTGACTACTGAACCTCTCCTCATTTATAATGCTGACTACTGAACCTCTAAAAATCCATAATACTGACTACTGAACCTCTCATCATTCATAATACTGACTACCAAACCTCTCACCATTCATAATAGTGATTACTGAACCACTTGATTCATAATACTGACTACTGAACCTCTCATCGTTCATAATACTGACTACTGAACCTCTCATCATTCATAATACTGACAACTGAACCTCATCATTCATAATACTGACTACTGAACCTCTCACTGTTCATAATACTGATTAGTGAACCTCTCCATTCATCATAGCGACTACTGAACCTCTCATCAAATCATAATACTGACTACTAAACCTCTCAGCATTCAAAATACTGACTAATAAACCTCTAAATATTTATAATATTGACTACTAAACCTCTCATCATTTATAATACTGATTACTGAACCTTTCCTCATTCATAAAACTGATTACTGAACCTTTCCTCATTCATAATACTGACTACTGAACCTCTCGTCATTTATAATACTGACTACTGAACCTCTAAGCCTTCATAATACTCACTACTGAACCACTCCATTCATAATACTGACTACTGAACATCTCGTTATATATAATACTGACTACTGAAGTTCAAAATATCCACAAAACTGACTACTGAACCACTCCATTCATAATACTCGCTACTGAACCTCTCATCATGCATAATACTGACTACTGAAACTCATCAGTAATAATACTGACTACTGAACCTCTCAGCATTCATAATACTGACTACTCAACCTCTAATAATTTATAATACTGACTACTGTACCTCTTATCATTTATAATACTGACTCCTGAACCACTCATCATTCAGAATACTGAATACTGAACCACTCAATTTATAATACTGACTACTGAATCACTCAACGTTCATAATACTGACTACTAAACCACTCAGCATTCATAATACTGACTACTGAACCCCTCAGCATCCATAATATTGATTATATAACTTCTCATCATTCACAATAATGACTACTGAACCACTCATCATTCATAATACTGACTACTGAACCTCTCACCATTCATAATACTGACTACGGAACCACTCCATTCATAATACTGACTACTGAAACTGTCATCATTCATAATACAATACTGACTACTGAACCTCTCATCATTTATAATACTGACTACTGAACCTCTAAAAATCCATAATACTGACTACTGTACCTCTCAGCATTCGTAATACTGACTACTGAACTTCTCATTATTTATAGTACTGGAGAGAACGCTGAGAAAACGCTGAGAGAACTGACGCGAGGATTGAGAGGATCTGGCAACCCAGACTCATTCTCAGCGATTGCACACAGCTCGCACGCCGTTTCGTAGCTGTTAGCAGCTAATTACCTTTGAACTATTTTAATTCCCGATCGCATCTTTATCATTTATAATCGTATATATAGTAGGTTTTTACCACATCTTAATCATTTTCTTCTCGTATATTTTTTTGCCGCTCATCGTTATTTAGTAACATTACAGGTATTCCGGCTTGTGTTTGCAGTAATTAGCCATTAGCTAATTACCAGAGCTGCGTCTTCTTTCGCAGTAGTGTGTGTTTTTATAACTTTTTTTACAGTCTTTTCCCACCTTCTTTCTGAGTCTTAGTTTTTTGTGACGTTTTGTATTAACTTGTATTAACGCTTTAATCGAGCATAGCATTGGACCATCGGCTGCAGCTGAACCAAATCTTCACTCGGCACCCCACAACACCACCTGAAGCTAAGTACCTTTATTAATTGTACTAACATTGGCTTCTGTGTGCTTGTTCCCTGTGCCGAGGTGTGGCATGTTTAGCTATTTCTTCCTCCGTCATTAGTGTAAATTTATTGTGATCGGTGTAGGGTTGTAAGCAGTCTGACGGAGAAGATTGTGTTTAGAGCATCAAGACCTAGAGAAGGCTAGCTCAAGATGCCTAGTGTAGCAGATCTGGATGCCCAGGTGCAGTTAGAGCGCCGGCAGAGTCCTCGCAGAAGGGGCAAGTGGGTCAGTTCAAGTCAGATTATTTATATAGCGCTTTTTTACAATGGAAGCATTGTCTCAAAGAACTTACAAGCTAGAGTGGGTGATGGTTCGGCGGGCCGTAGTAGTCACGGCTAGTCCACGGAGAGGCACAACTTCTTTACCTGTTCACGTTTTCCAACAGGTTTGCCCCTCCTCAGTGATACAACCACTGAGCAGATGTTGAAAGCGCGCTGGTCATAGGTGACTCTATTTTAAAAAACGTGAATGTGAAATTGCTACCCCTTTGGGGACACCAGCAGCTAGGCGTCTGTATCCCCGGAGCCAGAGTGCGGACATTGTAAGAGTCTTAGTGAACGCGAGAGCCGCGATTCTCTAGGATAGGTTTATTCATGTAGGGTAATGATATACCTTCGCAGTCAAGAGGTTACTAAGGCTAATTTTAGAGGTGGTGGTTAGGTTGGCGAAGCGAAATGTACAGCATGCGGTAGTGTGATCGGGCCAAAGCCCAATGCCGGCGAGGGTGACCAAGCCTACAGCAGGTTATGGTCGCCTGTGAACTGCTGGCTGTCCAAGTGGTGCTCTGAAACACGTGGGCTTTATAGACAACGGACAGCCTTGCGGGTAAGCCCGGCCTTTTAGGATGGGATGGGGTCCATCCCACTCGGGAGGGTGCTGCTCTCATATCCTTGCAATAAGGATTTTATTTTAGAAATAGCTCAAATCCCTTAAACATCGGTGATTCTGAAATCGAATCACTTGGCGGGAAACCATCAAGGTTATCTATATTGATACAAAATGTTTAATATTTAGATTAAACGTATGATTAACAGCGGTGGGTGGTCCCATCACTTCTGAGTGATACCCATGGATCTAAGATGGACTCGAAAGCAATTTTAAGTGGATCCTGCTCATTGTCAAAGTGAATATTGAAATCACTTACAATTAAAGCCTTATCTGTTGACAGTACTAAGCAGGAAAGAAAGTTAGCAAATTCCTGAAGAAATTCTGAATAGGGACCAGGAGGGCGGTAAATAGTGATAAGCTGAAAAGATTGTGGTTTTGGCTTCCTTAAGGATGGATCAGTCACATTAAGAATCAGTATTTCAAAAGAATTAGCCTTGTAATGGGATTTAGCTGTAACACCTAACTCTTTGTCAAAAATTGTGGCTACGCCTCCCCCCCGAACATTTGGACGAGGGCGACTAGCATGACTGTATCCAGGAGGTGAGGCTTCATTTAAGACCAAATATTCATCAGGTTTAATCCAAGTTTCAGTGAGACAGCGAGCGTGTAAGCGTTTATCAGTGATCATTTCATTTACAATCACTGCTTTGTTTGTAAGTGATCTAATGTTAAGTAATCCTAGCTTTAGTCTAATGTTGTTATTTCTTTGGCAGCTATCTGTGTTTATACTAATGAGGTCATTAAAACAGACTTTTTGAGAGCGTTTACGTTTAGGACAGATGCGGGTAACAGACACAGTTTCAATAATGTGGGTTCTGGGTGACGGTGCATGGCTACCAGCAGACAGTTGGTTAAGCCGGTCTGTCTGCTGCCTGACCCCTGCTCTGGATAGTCATCCCCTAACCAATCGGGTCATAAGACTATGGGCAATGTTGCAGGGGATGAGAGCAGCACCCTCTCGAGTGGGATGGACACCGTCCCATCCTAAAAGGCCAGGCTTACCCTCAAAGGCTGTCCAGTTGTCTATATAGCCCACGTTGTTTTCAGAGCACCACTTGGACAGCCAGCAGTTCAGCGACCATAACCTGCTGTAGGCTTGGTCACCTCGCCGCATTGGGATGGGGCCAGAGCACACTAGTCAAGTCAGTAGATTTATTTATATAGCGCTTTTTTACAATGGAGCATGTTCTCGAAGAAACTTACAAGTTTAGATTATCTCCTAATAACTACGTCCAATCCCAAATTGACCAAGCCTCAGGGCGGACAGTGGCAAGGAAAAACTCCCGTAGTATAAGAAGAAACCTGTGGAGAACCAAGACTCAAAAAGGGCCAAACCTCCTTGGGCGGCGTAGATGATAAATCAAAGGCGAAACTAAAAGTCCATGGAGTACTGTCGAAATAAAATGTGAATATGCACAGTGGAGCCATCAGATGAACTATGTGTGGGCCGGAACTGCCGGAACACAGCTCAGAGAGGAAAGAGAAAATGTAAAAACTTAGTTATGTTAAGAGCACAGTGTTTATTAACAATCACTGATGCAATCTCAATCCACTGATTGCCAAGTGTAGCATGAGACCCGAGCAAGCATCTAGCTATAGCAGCATAGCTAGGAAGCTAGAAAGAAGAGAACTGGTAGGACACACAGCCAACAGGGATCACCTTGAGACATTGGCAACCCCCACGAGCGGCAGAAGACAGCAACCCAACGTCTTCCTGATCAACCATAAGACTCTTTGACTATGAAACCCCCAGTCTGCCCTTATTCTAAGCAGATGAGGAGTCAAGATCACGAGGACCCAAGCCTAGTTCAGCCAGACCGCCCACTCGGACACATAATTCTTTAATGATAAGATAGAAAACATTAGGCATAAAACTCACTGCTCATCGCATCACCAAACTATTCAGCCACCTTCCAGATGCAGCACTAGTTAAGACATCTGTTTAATGAGCTGTAAATCAAGATTAAAATATTTTACCCCAATTACTAATACTGAACTATCCGCACTGATCAGCTCGTCTAAGCCATCAACATGTTTATTAGATCCAATTCCTGCACGTTTACTCAAACAAGTATTACCTAGTGTTATAGAGCCAGTGTTAGTTATTTTAAATTCATCCCTTACCTTTGGTTATGTGCCCAAATCCTTTAAGTCTGCTGTTATCAAACCACTGATTAAAAAGCCAATCTTGACCCTTGTGTGATATCTAAGTATAGACCAATTTCAAATCTACCATTTCTGTCCAAAATCTTAGAAAAAGCCATCTATCAGCAGCTCTGCATTTACCTCCAAAGGAATGAAATTTTTGAAACATTTCAGTCTGGTTTCAGGCCCCATCATAGTACTGAAACAGCATTAATTAGGGTACTAAATGACTTGTTAATGTCCTCAGATAAGGGATGTGTTTCTTTTCTTGTTCTGTCAGATTTAAGTGCAGCATTTGACACTATAGATCATGATGTTTTACTAAACAGACTAGAATATATTGTAGGTATTAAGGGATCAGCACTTTCTTGGTTTAAAGTTTGTTCATATGAATAATCTAAGGTCTAAGCCCTCAAAAGTGAAGTATGGCATGCCTCAGGGGTCAGTGCTAGACCCGCTTTTATTCTCTCTGTACATGCTGCCATTAGGCTCAGTTATTCGTAAACATGGCATTAGTTTCCACTGCTATGCAGATGATACACAGCTGTACATATCAGCCAAACCTAATGACAGCCTTACAATCAACAAAATTGAGGACTGTGTAAAGGAAATAAAAGATTGGATGTTATTTAATTTTCTCTTACTTAACTCAGATAAAACTGAGGTTTTATTACTGGGACCCAAGGCTTTGAGAGACAGGTTGGCTACATCTATCCTAAATCTAGATGGCTGTCCAGTATTGCCCAGTCCGTCTGTAAAAAACTTAGGGGTCACATTTGATTCAGATCTCTCCTTGGATGCGCACATTAGCAGCAGCACTCGAATTGCTTTCTTTCAATTACGTAATATCGCTAAACTTAGAAATATCTCTCTTTTATGATGCAGAGGAGAAACTGTTCATGCGTTCCCAGCATTCATAACCTCAAGGTGGATTACTGTAACACCTTATTTACTGGATTGCTCTAGTAATCTATAAATAAAACTTCAGTATTCCAGAACGCAGCATGCCCGCGTGCTAACTCAACTAGAAAATTTGATCATATCACTCTGTTCTATCATCCACTCCACTGGTATACCAGTCAAAAATTCCGCATTGATTACAATACTTCTTTATAACTTATACGCTCTACATGGCCTGCCCCACATTATCTGAGTGTTTAGGTTTACAACCCAACTCGTCTACTCGTTCGCAGGGTTGCAGGACTGCTTTTAGTTCCTAGATTAAAAAGTCACAGCAGGCTGAAAGGCTTTCTCATACATTGGCCCCCCAACTATGGAATAAACTTCCACTTTCGTCGAGATTCAGGCCACTCTCCAAGTTAAGTCTAGCTAAGAATACCATTTCACAGGCTTTGACTAGATTTAGACCAGGATGCATGGCTTGGGTCAGTGGGGCCGGAAGTCTGGCGTCATGTCTGGCCTGCTGCCTTGTCCGTTAGCCGGGAGTGTCGAGTGGGCGGTCTGCTGAACTGGGCTTCGGTTATACCCGTGATCTTGACTATGCATACTTGCCTTAGAATAAGAGCAGAGATGGGGGTTTCACAGTCAAGGGTTCTTATGGTGATAAGGAGGACATTGGGGTGCTTGTTTTCTGCGCTCGTGGGGTGCCAACCCTGTCTCATGTGATCCCTCTGTAGTTGTTACCTACAAGTTTCCTATTTCTAGTATGCGCTATGCTATGATGCGGGGTCTCTGCACACTTGGCATCAGTTGTTGATATGGCATCAGTGATTGTTAATAGGACAACTGTGCTTCTTAATCAATAACTAATTAACCATTTATGTTTTCTCTCCGAGCTGTGGTTCCTGGCAGTTCCAGCCCCAACATGATGTTCATCTGCTGTAGCTCCACTCAAGCTGCTCCGTCATCAGCTCCAGCCCCATCATACCCGGGCCACTTAATGTCAAGTGCATACTCACATTTATCAACTTGAATCCATGACATAGTTTCGCTCTGAGATGAATCATTACGCCGCCCAGAGGTTGTGGGCCTTCTTTTGAGTCTTGGACCTCCCAGGTTTCGTACCTAAATAAGGGAGTTTTTCCTGCCACTGTCGCCCTAGGCTGACTCAATTTGGGATTGACGTAGTATTGAGGAGATATCTAAAATTGGAAAGTTGCTTGGACAATGCTTCCATTGTTTAAAAAGCGCTATTAAATAAAGCGGACTCTAACTTGAACTTGACTTGACTGATAATAAATGTCTCAACATTCATACTACTCCCTACTGAACCTCTCATCATTCATAATACTGACTACTGAATTTCTAAACACCCATAATACTGACTACTGAACTCCCCAGCATTCATAATACTGACAACTGAACCATTCCATTCATAATACTGACTACTGAACCTCTCAGCATTCATAATCCTGACTACTGAACCACTTAGCATTCATAACACTGACTTCTGAACCACTCAGCATACATAATACAAACTACTCAACCTCTCATTGTTAGAGGTCATATGTTCTTATCAACGCTAGGGGATGGCATCGGCTTACTTTCCATCCTTCGACCCTGACAAGTAACTGTGCATGTGCAATCTGCGTGATGGCGCAATAGCAGCACCTGTAACCTCAGGTATTTTAAAGACAGGTCCTGAGATTGGAAGGTGTCCACTGCATGAGACAAATTAATGACTGGCCTTAATGCTACGCATCATTTTAGGTGGTACTTGACCTCACTTTTTGGCCCCGTTAGAACTAAGCGGTAGACCGGTCTCGTGAAAGGAGACTGGCCGTGTAAGGTTTCAGAAGGCCTGAGGTAAGGTAGGGATTAGATGCTAGTGTAGCAACAGAGATTTCCCACGGTCCTTTTCCCACCTGCTTTCACTCCAAGCGAACACCATACGCGATCACTTCCACGTTACTGGCTCACTGGCTCAGCGCGCTTGTACTGCGCCTGCACGTCCTTGCAAGTAACGCTTTCATTCATTTTTTCAAGTAGAAGACGCATTCTGCCATCCTGCGTCTTTCAGTGCTTTAAAAGCGCTTTCATTTCGTGCCGCCTTGCTGGTGCACGAAATGCTTGCTTGCCCTCCACACGGTCATAGGAAGCTGAGTGCTGGCTTACGTCACTATCAGCATGGCTCACTGTGTTAAGTATCTCAGCCAGACATCAGAGTTCTGGTTCAATCCTGGCTGCCCTGCCACCGTGATCTGATTAGTTATCGCATGAAGGGATTACCATAATATTTACTCATACCTGTGAGAGCTAACTGCATATTGGGTCCTAAAATGCACTAATAATTAATTACTAGTTTAACGGGTTCTAAAAATATGGCGACCCGTAACAGCATGCAGCAACCAATATTAGACCCAACATTAGCTCTGAGGCCCCCATGGAGGCCCCCCCGTCACCGCAGATATCACCAGCAGTCCTTTGTGGGGTCTTGCTTAGCTATTGGGGGTCCGGCCAGCCTGTATGATCCCATCTACGACCTGGGTTGGCAACCTGACCCTGTCGAGCTACCCAGCCCTCGCCATAGAAGGCATCAACATCCAGTCAAGGCCCATCCAGGGCTGCTTTGGCCATCAATCACTTTTGGTTGGCCTAGTGATTCTGATTGGCCTGCAGTCCCTAAAAGTCTGGCCCAGCCCATATTTCGTGTCCCCCCTCAGCTTGATGGATTCTCAACCCTGGGCCCCACCACACAAGCCATGTGGCATTCTAGAGGCCAGACAGGGCTCGAGGCAGATAGCCGAGTATGTGGGTGAATTCCATTTGCTGGCTGAAGAGAGTGGGTTTTGTGACCGGTCGCTTATGGCCATTTTCACCATTTACACCATGACCATATGGCTTATAGTCGCTTATGGCCTCAGCTAGGAGGTTAGGGATGAGTTGTTCTTTCTGGAACTCCCTTCCTCCCTGGCCGATTTGTACTGACATTCGTCTGGTTCAGAGAACCAGGGAGAGGGCCGGTTCGACCTACAGATTGATACCAGATTCTGAGATGGTTCCCACTCTTCCCAACCCTCCCGCACCCTCTGTGGACCTTCTTGGTCTTACCGCCACTGTGGTGGCTTCTCCAGCTCCCATTGCTGGTGTGGTTCAGACTGATACATAGCTTCTTGACATATTGAAGCAGCTCTCCTCTATTGCCGCAGCCATTAAGGAGCTCCGCGCCAAAGCGCCGCTCATCAGCTCCGTACCTGAGCTCGCCGCGCCCATTAGCGCCGTACCTGAGCATGTAAGCTCCGTACCTGAGCAGCTAGCACTGCCCAGCTCCGTACCTGAGCTCGCCGCGCCCATTAGCACTGTACCTGAGCACGTAAGCTCCGTACCTGAGCAGCTAGCACCACGTAGCTCCGTACCTGAGCTATCTTTGGCCCCGTTAAGACTAAGCGGTAGACCGGTCTTGCGAAAGGAGATCGGTCATGTAAGTTTCCAGAAGGCCTGAGGTAAGATAGGGATTAGATGCCAGTGTAGGAACAGAGATTTCCCACGGTCCTTTTCCCACCTGCTTTCACTCCAAGAAAACACCATACCGCGATCGCTTCCGCGTTACTCGCTCGCTGGCGCAGTGCACTGTACTGCACCTGCGCATCCTCGTGAGTAACGCTTTCATTCACTTTTTCAAATAGGAGACGCGCTCTGGTATCCTCTGTCTTCCAGCACCATACCTGAGCTCGCCACGTCCATTAGTGCTGTACCTGAGCACGTAAACTCCGTACTTGAGCAGCTAGTGCTGCCCAGCGCCGTATCTGAGCTTGCCGCGCCCATTAGCACCGTACCTGAACACGTAAGCTCCGTACTTGAGCAGCTAACACCACCCAGCTCCGTACCTGAGCTTGCCATGGCCATTGGCGCTGTACCAGAGCACGTAAGCTCTGTACCTGAGCAGCTAGCATCGCCCAGCTCCATACCTGAGCTTGCCGAGCCCATTTGCGCCATACCTGAGCATGTAAGCTCCGTACTTAAGCAGCTAGCACCGCCTAGCTCCGTACCTGAGCTCCCTGCGCACCGATTGTTAGCGCCGATCCCTGCGCCATAGTCTTTTGTACCAATCCTTGTGCACCGATTGTTAGCGCCGATCCCTGCACCACGGTCTTTTGTATTGATCCCTGCGCCACAATCGTTAGTGCCAATCCCTGCACCATGGTCTTTTGTATCGATCCCTGCGCAGCGTTCGTTAGCACCGATCCCTGTGGCACAGTCTTTTGCACTGATCCCCGTGCCACGGTCGCTGCCGCCGACCCCCGGGCCACAGTCCCTTGTACCGATCTCTGAGCACCTGCCGACAACGCCAATCCCTGCGCCTGTTCCTGTGCTGTAGTCACCTTTGTTGACCTCAGCGCTAAGGCCCTTGGCATATGTTCGCCTGACTAGGTGACTTGCACCGACCATTTTCATTCGCTTGGCCGGGTCTGGCCCTGTTCTCGGGCTGCCAGCGCCGAGCTCCTCCCCTGAGCCGCTCATGGCTAGGCCTGAGCATAAGCCATTCAGACCATGTCCTGTTTTGGACTGGGTGTCCCCTGCCCTCCCATTTAGCCCCCCATTGAATGCTACTCCTGCTTACCGGGGCCTCCCTGTCTGGCAGATGCTCAATCCCAAGCATGTCCGACAAGCTAGAGGGGGTACTGGATGTGCTTAGGGGTGTCAGGACGCCATCCATTGGGGGGGGTATGGTTAGATGTCGTACCTTCTTACAGATGCTAGGGGGCGGCGTCGGCTTAGTTTCCATCCTTTGACCCCGACAGTAAAAGCGATCGCGCGTGTGCATCTGCGTGTTTGTGGCAATATGCAGTACCTGCCACCATAGGTATATTTAAGACAGGTCCTGAGCTTGGCAGTTGCACTGCATGAGACAACTTACTTGCTGCCTTAACGTTCCAGCATCATTTTAGATGGTATTTGACCTCGCTTTTTGGCCCCGTTAGGACTAAGCGGTAGACCAGTCTCGTGAAAGGAGATCGGCCATGTAAGTTTTCGGAAGGCCTGAGGTAAGGTAGGGATTAGATGCTAGTGT
Source organism: Ancistrus triradiatus (assembly GCA_025084515.1). NCBI lineage: Eukaryota > Metazoa > Chordata > Actinopteri > Siluriformes > Loricariidae > Ancistrus > Ancistrus triradiatus. The sequence goes on along the minus strand of JAJAGP010004363.1, from coordinate 35,015 downwards.
AGGAACAAACATTTCCCATGATCCTTTTCCCACTTACTTTCACTCCAAGCAAATGCCACTGTACTGTGCCTGCGCGTCCTCGCGAGTAAAGCTTTCATTTTTTCAAGTAGGAGACACGCTCCGATATCCTGCGTCTTCCAGCGCCACTTGGGGCGCTTCACTCTCAGTTGCCCCCGTCATTCAGTGCTGTAAAAGTACTTTCATTTCGTGCCGCCTCGCTTGTGTGCACGCTCTGCCCCTCTGCACGGTCATAGGATGCTGAACGCTGGCTTATGTCACTCTCAGCGTGGCTCGCTGTGTTAAGCGTCTCAGCCAACACGTCGATGTTCAGTGCTCAAGTCCCGACTGCCCTGCCACCGCGATCTTGATTAGTAATCTCGTGGAGGACATTTACCATAATATTTTACTCATTCCTCTGTCAGAGCTAACTGCATATTGGGTCCTAAAAAACACTGATAATTGATTACTAGTTTAACAGGCTCGCCAGCGCTAAAAATATGGCAACCTGTAACACTGAGCATTCATAATACTGACTACTGAACCTCTCATCATTTATAATACTAAATACTGAATTTCGAAATATCCATAAAACTGACTACTGAACCACTCATCATTCATAATACTGACTACTGAACCATGCCATTCATAATACTGACTACTGAACCTCTCACTGTTCAAAATACTGACAAATGAACCCCCCAGAATTCATAATACTGACTACTGAACCTCTCATCATTTCTAATGACTACTGAACCTCTAAAAATCCATAATACTGACTACTGAACCTCTCATCATTTATAATACTGACAACTGAATGTCTCAGCATTCATGATTTTGACTACTAAAACTCAACATTCATAACACTGACTGCTGAATCTCTCAGCATTAATAATACTGACTACCAAATGTCTCAGCATTCAGAATACTGACTAAAGAACCACTCAGCTTTCATAATACTGACTATTGAACCACTCCACTCATACTACAAACTACTGAGCCTCTCGCCATTCATAATACTGGATACTGAACCTCTCGGCATTCATAATACTGACTACTGAACCTCTCATCATTTCTAATGACTACTGAACCTCTAAAAATCCATAATACTGACTACTGAACCTCTCATCATTTATAATACTGACAACTGAATGTCTCAGCATTCATAATACTGACTACTGAACCACTCCATTCACAATACACACTACTGAACCTCTCAGCATTCATAATACTGACTACTAAACTCAACATTCATAACACTGACTGCTGAATCTCTCAGCATTTATAATACTGACTACTAAATGTCCCAGCTTTCATAATACTGACTACAGAACCACTCAGCTTTCATAATACTGACTACAGAACTACTCAGCTTTCATAATACTGACTACAGAACTACTCAGCTTTCATAATACTGACTACTGAACCACTCCACTCATACTACTAACTACTGAGCGTCTCGGCATTCATAATACTGACTACTGAACCTCTCAGCATGCATAATAGTGAGTACTGAAACACAACATTCATAACACTGACTACTGAAAATATCATCAATCAAAATACTGACTATAAGTTAGGAGTTGTGCTGATCCCGTTTTGTAATGCTAGAGAGCAGAGTCGACTCTTATTTCGGCCTGGTCACGCTCGATGTGATCGCGCATGCTCCAGTGCTTATGTAGCATTGATTGTGTGATTAGCAACCCCTGTTGGCTTGTGTATATAAAAGCACGCTCAAGCTTAGTCAGGTGTTGCATACCTAACTTATCCTGAGACCTCACCCGCCTTCCAAGCGTTATATCGCCTCTGTTTTTTGTGATAGGGAAAGTGGTAGCTGGTGGTTCAAAGATCGGCAGTAATTGTACGGGTCGGAGACCCGAGGCAAACGTGTTAGGGCTTAGACGATAGCGTAGGGAAAGTACCCGCTAGTGCCGCCAGAACTGCTGAACAGTAGCTCAATACTCCATATCTGTACTGCTGAAAATTGTAAATGCTGAATAGAGAACAGTACTGTGGTGAGAAAGGACAGTGTACTGACTGAGTGACTACTGAACACCAATATACTAACAATTACTAAACATCATAATATTAATCTCCTGAATACTGAACACCCAACTGCTCAATATTCATACTACTGAACGTCATAGGATTGAGTCTGAACCCTACTAAACATCCCAGAGCTTCATTACTGAACTTAATAATATTCAGTATACTGACACTGACTGAAGTACTGACTGAGTACTAAACACGATGATTACAACTGAACATAAGTGCTCAGATTAGTCACTGATGAAAAACTGTCTAAGAACTCTCTAAGAATCCATTTGTTGTAATACTTAAAATACTGAAAATTATAGAGCTGCTCTGAGACAATGATCCATTGTACAAAGGGCTGTATAAATAAATCTGACTTAACTTGAACAAAGAGTACAGTGCAAAGAGAGATCAGAGTACTGACTGAGTGACTACTGAACACCAATATACGAACTACTGAACATCATAATATTAATCTCCTGACTACTGAATGCAAATACCGAACACCATACTGAATACTGAGTATCTTAATATTTAATCTCCTGACAAATATAGTGACTACTGAAAAGTATAGTGACTACTGAAAAATTCAGAACTATCCTTACTGACTAGTTAACACCACAGTGCTCAGTATACTGACTACTGAACTGAACTAGGGTTCAATATATTACTGCAGATCATCAGATTAATTTCCTAACTACCGAACAACTATTTGGAACAACAATACTCTGAATTCTGAACACATCAGGAGTAAGTACACTGACTAATGTACATCCCATATGAAAAATTCAGAACTCAGTATTCATAGTATTGGAAATCATAATTCTTAACAGAGAACAGAGCAGTGCAAAGAGAGGTCAGAGTACTAACTTCTGAATACCAACATACTGACTACTGAATGTACCAACAGCGGTCAGAGTACTGACTGAGTACTAAACACCATACTGAATAATGCCAAATGTACATTAAGTGCTCAATATAGCGACTGCTGGTAAATTCAGAACTCAATATCCAAAAAGCTGAACATTATAATACTTAATATACTGAATAGAGAACAGTACAGTGCTGAGATCTGAACACCAATATACTGACTACTGAATATATCATAAATCGGTAGACAGTGGTACCTCGGTTCTCAACCAACTTGGAACTCATCAAATTCGGTTCTTGACCCATCTTGACCAGAAGAATTTGTCTTAGTTCTGTTGTAGAATTTGTACTCGGAGCATTTGCTTAAACTTGTATAAGTCGAGCCACACGACTCGTTTCAGCCAAAACTTGATTCATGATTCACAATTCAGTGTACAGTGATTCAGATTCAAAACAGCTCTCTCTCTCTCAGTGCACATCTGTGCTGTGTTTATCATGTTTTTCTTTATTTTTACATCTACAGTACAATATTCTTAGTGCAAATAAATCTCCATGGGTCCCAAAAAGGTTAGTAATAAGAGCCAAATGAAAGGAAAACTGGCTTTCAGTTGGATAACACTTTGAGTTCACCAATACAGTAAATATTTTTCTTTTCCTTTTCACTTTCAATCCATGTCTCACTAAATTTCATGATATTTTTGATATTTTATTTATTATAAAATAAGCTTTGTGGTAATAATTTTGGGGAACTGTAGGTTAATGTAAGTGTTAATCGGCTGCTCTATGATACAGTCTACAGACTATATTAAACTCATCAGTTCATGATCCATTTAACTTATGATGGATTTGTTGAACATATCCCCATTATAAATGGGAGAGAGCACCTGTACAATACAGCTCCATTAATGCTGAGAATGCCTTATACAGGAGGATTTTCTGGGGAACCGATTCATTGAATTTATATTATTCCTTATGGGAAACCCCAGCTACCACTGTACTGATTAATAACATTCCATATTTAGTATACTGAATACTAATAGAACATAATCTCCATACTACTGAACAACAATTCAGAACAACAATATTCTACATTCAAGGTATTAACATACTAACTACTGACCAAAAATGCTCAACATAGTGAGTACTGAACACCGAAGAGTTTCTAATACACATCCCTGAGCTCCACTAGTGACTACTGAATGTCATAAAATTAATCATACTGACAGTGATATAGCAAATACATATTAATATTTAACCTCCTGACAACTGAAAATAAGTGATCAATATAGTGACTACTGAAAAATATAGTGGTTCCTGAAACATTCAGAACTTAATATCCATACCACTAGACCACTATAATATTTAATATACTGAATAGAGAACAGTATAGTGCTGAGAGAGGTTAGTGTACTGAGTGACTACTGAACACTAATATACTGACTATCGAACACTGAACTAAGTACTGAACACCATACTGAATACTAAGTACATTGTAGCCTAGTGGTTAAGGTACTGGACTATGGACCAGAAGGTCCAGGGTTCAAATCCCAGCTTTGACAAGCTGCCACTGTTGGGTCCTTGAGCAAGGCCCTTAACCCACAGTTGCTTGGATTGTAAGACTGTATCAATTGTAAGTCGCTCTGGGTAAGGGCATCTGCTAAATGCTGTAAATGTAAGTATCTTAAATATTTAACGTCCTGACAACTGAACAGAAGTACTCAATATAGTGACTTTTGAAAAATAGTGACTACTGAAGAACATAATGAGTAGTGAAAATTTCGAACTCAATTCTTAATATCATCATCATTATCATAATCATCATCATCATCATCATCATTATCCTAGCGCTTGTCTCGCTGGTGGGGGTCCGCCCACTGCCATTTGATGCAACTGAGAATACTCCAGTCGACGGATCGCTCCACCTGTCGGCAGAGACCACACTCAAACCATGCCACTTGAACGTAATAAATTAACCTAACATGCATGTCTTTGGATTGTGGGAGGGAGCCAGAGTGCATGGAATAAAGATACGCAGACACTGGGAAGACATGCAGACTCCACACAGAAACTAGAGTTTGCATCAGCTAGATCACATCCTATCATCAGTGACACCAAAAGATTGCTCAAGACCTTCTTCCCTTCATCTCCTCCATCATTAACAACTCTCTGATGACTGGTCATGTTCCTTCTGCCTTCAAGAGTGCGAGAGTCATTCCTATCTTGAAGAAATCTAGACTCGATGTCTTAGACACCAACAACTACAGACCAGTCTTTCCTTCCTCTCAAAAATACTTGAACGTGCTGTCTATAACCAGTTGTCAACCTTTCTCATACAGAATGACCTACAGGATCACAACCAGTCTGGCTTCAAAGCAGCTCACTGGTGCCCTGGTGGCTGTTTCTGAGAAACCTCATGCTGCCAGAGCATCTAGACTTTCTACCTCATCTAGGTCATCCATCTTGACCTCTCGGCTGTCTTTGACACAACTGACCACAAGATTCTCCTTTCTGTCCTCTCCAGTCTTGGAATCACAGGCTCTGTCTGGCAGTGGCTTGCTTCCTACCTGGAGGAACGTTCTTATCAGATATCTTGGAGAGGCTCCGTATCTGCACCACATGCTCTTACAACTGGAGTTCCACAAGGCTCAGTTCTGGGACCTCTTCTTTTCTCTCTCTACACCCGTTCTCTTGGTGTGTCAGAAGTCATAACCTCTCATGGCTTCTCCTATCACTGTTATGCTGATGACACTCAGCTCATCCTCTCTTTTCCTCCAACAGATGTGCAGGTCTCCACACGTATCTCAGCATATTTGGAAAGCATCTCATCGTGTATGGCAGCTCATCATTTGAAGCTAAACCACAGCAAAATGGAACAGTTCTACATTCCTGCTGATGGGTCCCCTTATCAATATCTTGCCATTTCCCAGGTGAACTCCTCCATCACACCTTCTGAGAGCGCAAGAAACCTTTGAGTGATCTTTGATAACCAGCTGAGCTTCTCTGCTCATATTGCCAAACTGACCCAGTCATGCAGGTACCTTCTCTACAATATCAGGAGAATCCGACCCTTCCTCTCCAAGGAAGCCACAGGTGCTTGTCCAGTCTCATGTGGTAGCAAAACTAGATTACTGCAATGCTCTTCTGGCTGGTCACCGACAATGATCAGAGTACTGACTCCTGACTACTGAACGTGGTAATATTCAGTTTACAATGATCAGAGTACTGACTCCTGACTACTGAACATGGTAATATTCAGTTTACAATGATCAGAGTACTGACTCCTGACTACTGAACGTGGTAATATTCAGTTTACTGACAAAGATACCTCACTTGACTCCTGAACTACTGAACGTATTAATATCCGTTTACATGATCATAGTACTGACTCCTGACTACTGAACGTGGTAATATTCAGTTTACAATGATCAGAGTAACTGACTCCTACTACTAACGTGGTAAATATGCAGTTTATCGCGCAAAGAATCAGAGTACTGAACTCCTCTGACACTGAACTGATTAATATTCATTTTTTACAATGAATCAGAGTAACTGACTCCTTGACTACGAAAACTATTAATATTCAGTTTACAATGATCAGAGTACTGACTCCTGACTACTGAACGTATTAATATTCAGTTTACCGAAAATCATCAGAGTACTGACTCCTGACTACTGAACATGGTAATACTCAGTTTACAATTATCAGAGTACTGACTCCTGACTACTGAATGTGATAATATTCAGTTTACCAACAAAGATCAGAGTACTGACTCCTGACTACTAAACGTGATAATATTCAGTTTACTGACAAAGATCACAGTACTGACTCCTGACTACTGAACGTCGTAATATTCAGTTTATCGACAAAGATCAGAGTACTGACTCCGGACTACTGAACATGGTAATATTCAGTTTACCAACAAAGATCAGAGTACTGACTTCTGAACGTGGTAACATTCAGTTTACCGACAAAAATCAGAGTACTGACTGCTGAACTGTGACGGTGGTACGGTGGGACGGTGGTAGCCTAGCGGGTAGGGTTCTGGACTATGGACCAGAAGGTCCAGGGTTCAAATCCCACCTCTGCCAAGCTGCCACTGTTGGGTCCTTGAGCAAGTCCCTTAACCCACAATTGCTTGGATTGTAAGACTGTACCAGTTGTAAGTCGCTCTGGATAAGGGCGTCTGCTAAATGCTGTAAATGTAAATGTAAATGAACTCCACACCAGTTGAACCAGCACAGACCGAGTCTGATCCAACGTACTATTCAAAGTACTGAACACGACTGACCTCAACATTGCGACTACTGAACTACTGAACGGCACATAACAGCACCAAGTAACGGATTTAGAGGCATCTCCATGGCAACATCTTAACAACCAAGCAGTTTGTTTGCGCTCACGTACGTAGATGCACAATTCGTCATTGTTACATTGGGGCGGACTGACACGGGGCCGCGGGGTGTGAATGAGACGCCTTGTGCATTCACACTGGCGACCCACAAACACACAGGCACACACACACACATACACACACACACACACACACACTACAAAGGTTATCAGATACACACTCTATTCCACATACCATCAGACCTTGCGGGCTGCATCAGGACAGATCGGGCTGCCGCCGCTTTCTTTGTGCACTAACGTCACCCCTCACGTACCTCACCCTATGACTACAGGTAAAAATACACACACACACACACACACACACACACACACACACACACACCCCCCGCGGGGTCGATTACCACCCCCGCATACTTCCACCCCATAATATAATACCCCACCCCTGAGCATGAGCAACTGGGTTTAATGCCAAGAAATCACCGCAGAGAGAGAGGAGACATCACATTAGCAATGACACACACACACACACACACAGTGCAGGATGCTAGCTGGAACACCTAGCTCAATGTCAGTCGCATCCTGGCACAAAGACGTCCAATCAGACGCCTAATGAGACCCTCAGACGGACCGACGGATGGATGATGGATGATGGATTGTTTATTTGCTCACCGGTTTGATCCTGATTTCCGTTTCTGTTCTCCTCAGTGCTCACTAAAAGCACCGGCCCATAACAGACACATCCCTCCTTCCTCCCTCTCTCGCCTCCTCTCTCGCGCTTCTTATTTAATTATTTCTTCCCCCTCCCTCCCTCCCTCCCTCCCTCCCTCCCTCCCTCCCTCCCTCCCTCCCTCTCTCCCTCTCTCTCTCTCTCTTTGTCCCTCTCTCTGACCCTCTCTGTGTTATACAGATTTTTAAGTAAATGTTTTTCTATTAACATTTTTAATAAACTTTTATTTTTAAAAAAGTACTATAATAAAAAAAAGCTTTTATTATTTTTTTAATAATATTTTACTCAAATTTTAAAAAAATAAGTTTGTTAATTTTTCAATAAACGTTTTACTGTTTGATTTTTTTAGAACTAAAGTTTTAATTAACTTAATTTAATTAACTTAAATTAATTTACTACAAATATTTTTAATAAGTTTTAATTATTTTTTAAATACATTTTTGCACTTTTATTAATTTAATAAATGTTTTATTATTCATTGTTAATTAAGCTTTTATTATATTGTTTAATAAATATTTTACAATAAAATGTCTAAAAATAAGCTTTTATTTTGTAAATAACCTTTTACCATGAACAAACTTTTTACAATGAGAATTTTAAAAATAAGCAAATATTTAAGAGGAATATAAAACATATTCCTTACTAATTCAATAAACCAACTTATATATTGTATAAATTATTAATCCTTTTACAAATATTTAAATATACAGAAATTTTGTACTAACATATTGGGATCAAATCTGGTTATGTTACTAGAAAAATTTTATTAGTAAAGCATCTAGTGGTTAGCTTCTTTACTGTTTCATTAATTTTTTTAATATCTTTTCATTAATTGTATAAAAAATAAGCATTTTTTAAATAAACATTTTTTCATTCATAATTTTAAAATTAAGCAATTTTCATTAATTGCCTAAATAACACTTTTCACTATTAATTTTTTAAATCCGCTTTTTACTTTTACATTTTTTTAAAGAACTTTTTAGTAATCATTTTAAAACAAACTTTTACTATTCAAAATCATAAATTACAATTTTGTTTTTATTAAGTGTTTTACTAATAAACATTTTTAAATAAGCTTTGAGAATTTTACCAAAAATATTTTCTAAATAATCATTTTATTTTTAATTGATTAAATTCATTTTTAACTGAAATTTTATTACTATTATTTTTAAATAGGTTGTTAATTATTAAAGTTCAAATAAACATTTTACTGTTAATTTTTAATTCACTTTTTCCAAATAAATAGGACTTAAATTAAATAGGACTTTTTTTATTGTTATTTAAATATTTTTTTTACTATTAATTTTTAAGGCACTTTATAGTATTCGTTTTTAAATAAACCTTTCACTCTATTTGTAAAGAAACTATTTACTATTTACATTTTTTTAAATGAGATGTTTAGAAGTAATTTTTAAACAAACTTTTACTATTCAAAATCATAAATTACTGTTTTTAACACTGAAAATTTAAATAAACTTTTTACTGTTTTAAATTTTAAAGATTTTTATTATTAATATTTTCAATAAACCATTTACTAAAATTTTTAAAAATAATTTTTTTCTATTTAAAAAAATACAACTATTGTTATTATTCATGTTTTTAAATCAATATTTTACTATTAAAAATTTTAAATACACTTATGTTAAATAAACTTTGCTATGTCATTTTTAATAAGCTTGTATTAGCATTTTTAAAATAAGCTTCTTATTACTTTTTACTTTAATATGAATATTTATGAAATGTAAATTTATTAGTAATAGCTTTAAATAAACTTACTATTAACATTTTAGGTGTTATATTTTTAAGTTTTCATCGTTAATTATGTTTAAATCAAATCTTTTCTATTTACATTTTTAAAACAAACAAACAAACACACACACACACACACACACACACACACACACACACACACAGTGGTAAGGTTAAGGTACTGGACTATGGACCAGAAGGTCCAGGGTTCAAATCCGTCCTCCGCCCAGCTGCCACTGCTGGGTCTGTGAGTAAGTCCCTTAGCCCACAGCGGCTTGGACTGTAAGGCTGTGCCAATTGTAAGTCTCCCTGGATAAGGGCGTTGCTGCTGCAAGTCTCTCACACACACTCTCACACACTCACACACACACTCTCACACACTCACATACACTCACATACACTGACATACACTGACATACACTGACACACACTCACTCATTCAAACACACACACACACGCACGCACGCACGCACGCACGCACACACGCACGCACGCACACACGCACACACGCACACACGCACACACGCACACACGCACACACGCACACACTCTGAGACAGAGACAGTAGGTGATGGGAAACACTCACTATCTTCTCCGGGACAGGCCATACCAGGTTTCTCCGGGGTGCTGGGAAACACTAAAGAAACAAAATCCAAATTATGATCAGGATTCATAAGGATGATAATCACACACACTCACACACACACAATCACACACTCACACACACGGGGGCACCCCAGGTCGGACCCAGAGACCCCCTGACTCTCTGAGAGGCAGAAGCCCACTCGATCACCGTGCCCGGGGGCTTCCTCCTGAGTCGGGGGCACTGGGTCTGTGAAAGCACCAGCAGGGTGTTCACGGTTATAACATTAATCCTAAATGAAAAAAACAAACAATCCCCAAGTGTTTAAAACTGAACATGTTACAAAACAAACACCTAATAAAATTAACACAAATATTACAGATAGTAAAATATAAAATCTATCGTAAAACAAAAGATATATCTTAGAAATGCGACTCATTAACTACAATTGTTTATATACATTGTTGCTATTTAAAAAAAAATAAGCAATTATTAATTTAATAAAAGTTTTACTATTATGTTTTAAATAAGCTTTTATTATTTTTTAAAATAAATATGCCACTATGAAACATTTAAAAATAATCTTTTATTAATATTTAAAATCAACATTTTATTCTTAATATTTTTAAAAATAAGCTTTAATCATTTTTAGCGTAAACCTTTTACTATCTGATTTTTAAAAAGCACTTTGTTAAGTTATTAATAATTTCACTACTAATATTTTTAAATACATTTCAATTAATTTTTAAACAAACGTTTTTTATTTTAAAAGAATTAAGCTTTAATTGATTTAATAAACATTCTATTATTATTTTTAAAAACGCTTTTATTGTTTTTTTTTAGATATTTTACTATAAAATGTTTATAAAAAAGCTTATTATATTTTAAATAAACCTTTTACTATTAACATTTTAAAAAAGCATTAATTAATTTTTAAATAAACCTTTTACAATGAAAAGTTTAAAAAATGAGCATATTATTTTTTAAATAAGCTCTATACAATACAAATGTAAAAATAAGCTTTTTATTGATTTTAAAATGAACTTAATAGAATGAAAAATGTAAAATTAAGCTTTTTATTATTATTTTTTAAATAAACTTTTACTATGAAAATTTTTTTTAATACAAACAGATAGCTGTAGCAGGACAAGAACTACAGATCCCATAATGCACTGTGGTGGTTCTCTCTTACTGTCTCTGCAGTAAGTGATACAGTCAGTGATGATCAGTGAAGTTTGGCTGTTACAGATGGAAGACGGTCATGTGATCAGGTTATTAGAGTGAAGCTTGTGATTGGTGGGATGTGAGCTGTGGATTGTGGGTAGTGTAGTTCTAACTGGTTTATACTGATCAATAATCGGTAAATAATCAAATGGTGGGCCGTACCGTGGAGCAGGAGGGCGGAGCGAGTGCTTCTGCTGTAGATCCGAAACGCCTCGGTCAGCTCCATCTGAGAGGAGATGGTGCAGGGATCACCTGGAGAACAAAAAAGGACTGCTTACACACATTCACATTCACATACACACACACACACACACACACACCCACACACACTCTCTCTCTCTCACACTCTCTCACACTCTCTCACACTCTCTCACACACACTCACACACACTCACACACACACACACTCACACACACAGGACCTACAACGCCCCCTACAGGCACAGCTTCACTTCAGCTCTGATCCTGAGGAGGCCGTACCTTCATCATCGATCCATTTGAGCGTGATGGGCTGATCTGGTCTGACGCTGCACAGGTCCCTCACCTCCTCACACAGGTCCGAAAAGGACACGCCCGAGTCCAGGTATGAGATCAACATGTCTCTGCACACAAAGTAACACACACACACACACACACACACACACACACACACACACGAGACAGATAATAATCCTTGGTAATATATATAGAAAAATATAACACACACAAACACACACACACACACACACACACACACACACTTATACATTTACAGACATTACAAAATCTTGCAAACACCACAGCAATCACTCAGCAATTATTAGCTGACTTTTTTATTATTTTATTTGATCCATTCATTTTATAGACCAATTTCAAATCTACCGTTTCTGTCCAAAATCTTAGAAAAAGCCGTCTATCAGCAGCTCTGCAGTCACCTCCAAAGGAATGAAATTTATGAACATTTCAGTCTGGCTTCAGGCCCCATCATAGTACTGAAACAGCATTACTTAGGGGTACGACTTGTTAATGTCCTCAGATAAGGGATGTGTTTCTTTTCTTGTTCTGTTAGATTTAAGTGGCAGCATTTGACACTATAGATCAATGAATGTTTTACTAAACAGACTAAGAAAATACTGTAGGTATTAAGGAATTAGCACTTTCTTGGTTTAAATACTTAACCGACCGGTAACAGTTTGTTCATATAAATAATCTAATGTCTAAGCTCTCAAAAGTGAAGTATGGCGGCCTCAGGGGTCAGTGCTTGGCCCGCTTTTATTGTCTCTGTACATGCTGCCACTAGGCTCAGTTTATTCGTAAACATGGCATTAGTTTTCCACTGCTATGCAGATGATACACAGCTGTACATATCAGCCAAACCTAATGACAGCCTTACAATCAACAAAATCGAGGGACTGTGTAAAAGGAAATAAAAGATTGGATGTTTATTTAATTTTCTCTTATTTAACTCAGATAAAACTGAGGTTTTTCTATTAGTGGGACCCAAAGCTGTGAAAGACAGGTTGGCTACATCTATCCTAAATCTATATGGCTGTCCAGTATTGCCCACTGTAAAAAACTTAGGGGTCACATTTGATTCAAATCTCTCCTTTGATGCGCACATTAGCAGCATCACTCGAATTGCTTTCTTTCAATTACGTAATATCGCTAAACTTAGAAATATACCTCTCTTTAATGATACAGAGAAACTGGTTCATGCGTTTATATAACCTCAAGGTTGGATTACTGTAATGCCTTACTTACTGGAGTTTTCTAGTAAATCTATAAATAAACTTCAATTAGTTCAGAATGCAGCCGCTAACTCGCTAACTCGAACTAGAAAATTTGATCATATCACTCCTGTTCTATCATCACTGCCACTGGTTACCAGTTAAATTCTCCGCAATCATTACAAAATACTTCTTATAACTTATAAAGCTCTACATGGCCTGGCCCCACAATTATCTGAGTGAACTCTTAGAGTTTTACAATCCAGCACATCTACTTCGTTCGCAGGGTGCAGGACTTCTTTTAGCTCCTAGAATTAAAGAAGTCACAGCAGGGGGAAAGGGCTTTTCTCATACATGGCCCCCCAACTATAAAATAAACTTCCCACTTTCATTCGAGACTCAGACACTCTCCACATTTTTAAGTCTAGGCTAAAGACATGCTTATTTTACGCAGGCTTTTGGACTAGATTTTAGACCAGGATGCAAGGCTTGGGTCACTGGGGCCAGAGCCTGGAGTCATGTCTGGGCCTGTCTGCCTTGTTCGCTAGCCGGGAGTGTCGGGTGGGCGGTCTGGCTGAACTGGGCTTCGGGTCCTCGTGATCTTGACTCATGCATCCTTCCCTCCTTAGACCTAAGGGCAGAGCTGGGGGTTCATAGTCAAAGAGTCTTATGGTGATCAGAGACGTTGGGATGCTGTCTTCTGCCTCCCGTGGGGTTGCCAGTGTCTCATGTGATCCCTCTTGCTGTGTTTACCTACCAGTTCTTCTCCTCTTTCTAGCTATGCTGCTATAGATAATGCTGCCGGGGTCTCATGCTACTAATGGCATCAGTGATTGTTAATAGAACACTGTGCTCTTAATCAATAACTAATTACATTTTCTGTTTTCTATCTGAACTGTGTTCCCGGTGCCAGTTCCAGCCCCACACATGATGTTCATCCGCTGCAGCTTCAGTAAAAGCTGCTTCCGTCATCAGCTCCAGCCCCATCATACCCGCTCCTCCAGAGGGCAGTAGAACTCTCTCCCTCCTCCGGTTATCTGAGGACAAAGTGCTGCCAACGACTTTCCTGCTTAGACTCAGGGTCCTAGAGTGACTCTGTGTATCGGAATACTTAATGCTGATGTGCATATTTCACATTTTATTTTGAACTATGAATCCATAACTTATTTAGTTTAGAGAAATTAGTTTCATTCTTAGATTCCTTTTTGAGTCTTGGTCCTCCCAAGGTTTCTTCCTCAAAACACTTTTTTTCCTTGCCACTGTCGCCCTAGGCTTGCTCAATTTGGGATTGGACGTAGATATTAGGAGATAATCTAAAACTGTAAAGTTGCTTTGAGACAATGCTCCATTGTAAAAAGCGCTATATAAATAAATCTGAAATAAAATCTGACCGTTGACATTTTTTAAAATAAGCTTTTATAATAAAAAAAACTTTTTTAACCATTTTTAAATAGTCCTTTATTAATTTTTAAATAAATGTTATTTGTACATGTGTTTAAAACAACATTTTTCAACAATGTTTTACTATTAAAATATGTAAAAATTCTGGGTTTTTTTTACATTTTTTAAAAAATGTATCCATAAACCATTACAGCATCATGAAGTTCACACTCCTCACACAACCAACCAAAGGTCAGTCAATGTTCAAATGACATGTGTGTATTCTTAGAATCTGTGTGAGTCATACACACACACACACACACACACACACACACACACACACACCCATCCTGACTGAGACTGAGCTCTGCACAAGTAATAAAATCCTGAGGAAGATCAAAGACCAGAGTTCAGAACTCACAGAAAACAAACTGAAACTGATTCAGTTATCCAGTAATCCATCAATCAATGAATCGTTTACCTTAGTGACTCGTTTATACAGGCTGAATCGTTTACCTTAGTGACTCGTTTATACAGACTGAATCGTTTACCTTAGTGACTCGTTTATACAGGCTGAATCGTTTACCTCAGTGACTCATTTATAAAGACTGAATCGTTTACCTTAGTGACTCATTTATAAAGACTGAATCCTTACCTTAGTGCCTCGTTTATACACTGAATCGTTTACCTTAGTGACTCGTTTATACAGACTGAATCGATTACCTTAGTGACTCGTTTATACAGACTGAATCGATTACTTAGTGACTCATTTATAAAGACTGAATCGTTTACCTTAGTGACTCGTTTATACAGGCTTGAATCGTTTACCTTAGTGACTCGTTTATACAGACTGAATCGTTTACCTTAGTGACTCGTTTATACAGGCTGAATCGTTTACCTTAGTGACTCATTTATAAAGACTGAATCGTTTACCTTGTGACTCATTTATAAAGACTGAATCGTTTTACCTTAGTGACTCATTTAATAAAGACTGAATCCTTACCTTAGTGCCTCGTTTACACACTGAATCGTTACCTTAGTGACTACGTTTATACAGACTGAATCGATTTACCCTTAGTGACTCGTTTATACAGGACTGAATCGATTACCTCAGTGACGATTCGTTATACAGACTGAATCGATTACGTTAGTGACTCGTTTATACAAGACTGAATCGTTTACTTTAGTGAATTGTTTATAAAGACTGAATCATTTACCTTAGTGAATCCTTAGTGATTTGGAGTCCCCCCGTCTTACCCTCCACCACTTCCACTCCCGCAGAGTCTCAGCGAACTCCACTGCCATCCGCTTGGTCCGGTATTCCGAATCATTCCCCAATCCCGTCTTGGGGGGGGTGATTTCCCGTCACCCTTGGGCTTATTTCGTTTTTTCCTGGGCTAGGGGGCTTCCTTCCCCTATTGTGGGACTGTTTTTGTTTCTTAGGACTCGTGTATACAGACTGAATCGATTACCTTAGTGACTCGTTTATACAGACTGAATCGATTACGTTAGTGACTCGTTTATACAGACTGAATCGTTTACTTTAGTGAATTGTTTATAAAGACTGAATCATTTACCTTAGTGAATCCTTTAGTGAGTCATAATTAAATAGATTTGTGTGAATGCTGTGTGATTTACTAAACACATTAATAGCAGCTTAGACCTAAAAGTTATTAGTGAGTCATAAGGAGTGTCCACATAGTTTTGGCTGTATATAGTGTCTGTGCTTCATGACGACGTCACAGTATAATAACTCTGAACCGAAACCAAACCATCAGTATCAAACAAGACAAAAACACAACAGATACCAAGAACTGTGTGTGTGTGTGTGTGTGTGTGTGTGTGTGTGCGTTTTACTTCCTAAAATTATCTGTACCTGATACACACAGAGGAAGTTTACACACCTTCACTTCTCCCTATACTTCTGAACACCAACATTCATCAAAAACCCAAATAATTTTTTTCAGTACTTTATCCCATACACACACTATAGAGACTCAGTACTTTATTCAGAACTTTATTGAGTACTTTAAACACTTTCTGTCAGTATGCTTAGCCTGGATATTCAGTACTTTATCCCATACACACACTATAGAGACTCAGTACTTTATTCAGAACTTTATTGAGTACTTTAAACACTTTCTGTCAGTATGCTTAGCCTGGATATTCAGTACTTAATTCAGCACTTGTATTAGAAGTATTTTCTATTATTCAGTACTCCCTGAAATGCCCCTTTTGGTATGTTCACACTGATCCTAATTACTGCATCCGCATAATGCCCAGTCATTCCGAGTACTTTAAATCCAACAGAGTATTTATCCTGCTCAGCACTCTGTGCTCTCCTGCGACCCTGTCCAGGATTAACTGGATACAAAAGTGAAAGAATGAATTACACTACTCAATACATTCCTTTTTCCTTTGGATATTCAGTATTTTATGTCCATTTCGTACATTTAGATTGTATTGTCAGTACTTCAACGTAAAGTCACTGAATTCACTATCATATAGAACATTCCTTACAACATTCAGCACTTTAACCCCTTTCATTCAGTACCTTCAATCCACATAAAGTACTGAAAGTTTGCAATTTCCTTATTTCCCCATATCCCAAAAAAGTGCTACCTAATATTATACTCATAAATAAGTAGTTGTAAATCCTGAATTAAAGTATGTATACCCGAGCTGAATATCCGAAGAAAGACTACTAAATCTGTGGAATGAATGTACTGAATGGAAGTGGTTAAAGTGCTGAATGATGTATATGATTTAAATGTACTGAATGGACATATAGTAAAGGTACCAAAGAAAAGGTGAAGTATAGAAAAAAAAGATTTAAAGTACTGAATATCCAGAGTAAAAGTACTGAATGATGGCATAAAGTACTGAAAAAATATTAAAAGTAGTAAATATACAGAGTAAAGGTACTGAGTGTGAAAGTACTGAAAAAATATTTGATTTTACATGAATTAAAAAAATACATTCCTGAATGATGACTATTTAGTGGAATAAATAGCTCATTTTCACAAGATAAACCCACACACACACACACACACACACGCACACGCACGCACACACTAAGACATAAAGCAGAGGAATGTACTAACATTCCAGAGGTATGTTAGGTGTGAAGCCTCTCGGTTCCCCACCCAGAACCAGCCAATCAGGACTGATCTCACTAACTCCGAATATAAACTCAGAATGACCTCACATCTAAATCTAAACTTAAACCTAAAACCATACCTAAACCTAAAATTTAATTTACACCTACACTTAAACCTAAATCTAAACTTAAACCCAACCCTAAACTTAAACCTAAATCTAAACTTAAACCTGTAAATAAATTTATCCAATCTGCAAATCTAAACTTTAACCTAACCGTAAACTTAACATAAACCTGAGCCCAGAACTAAACCCAAATTGAAACCTAATCCCAAAACTACACCTAAATCTAACCCTAGACCTTACCTTAAAGCTAAGCCCAAATCTAATCCTAAACCCAAATCTAAATCCAAACCTACACCTAAATCGAACTCTAAACATAAACTTAAATCTAAGCCCAAACCCAAATTTAAACATAATCCCAAAACTAAACCCAAAACTAAATCCAAACCTAAACTCAAACCTACACCTAAACTTAAACCCAAACCTAAACCTTCACCATAATTTATTGTTGTTGTGTTTTAGCTTTTCTTTTGCTAGTTAGGGTCCAGCAGAAGGTTTGAAACTTATTGACACATTCACTGGACATTCAACAGGGCCACCACAGTCACTACTGAAGAGCTCTGGAGTGATCCCCCAACGGGCCTCCTCTCCCTCAGACAGGGCCAGTGGTGGGTTAGTGTATCACAGCGGAGTTAAGATCATTATATCTTTAGTACAGCGGTACTTTGATTCTCTGCCACCTCAGAACTCGTCCAATTCGGTTCTTGATGCATTTTAACTAGAAAAATGTGTCTCAGATCTCGTCGTTTGTTCAGTCCTCGGTGCACTGGCTTAAACTTGTACGAGTTGAGCTGTGTGACTCATTGTCACCAAAATCCGATTCATGATTCAGTGCTTCAGAGGTGTTCTTTATTTTCCATCAACAGTAATTAATTTGTAATTTAATATGAATTACAAATTATAATTATTGTCCAACTGCAAACAAAAAACAAACAGCAAAACTGATAAAAAAAAATTATTAAGTGTCTTTAAGAAAATAGAGTGTACCATAAAACACATTTTAAGAAATATGAAAAAAGTCTAACAGTTCCAATGTTAGATGTAGTGTAAATATAAAAATTTGAGTGATGGCTTAAAAAGAATTTTCAAAATCACAAAAAATGTTTTCTTATGATGACATTTAATTTAACAATGTATAAACTTTCAAGGATAACTATGTTTAATATGCTTTTAATATATATATATATATATATATATATATATATATATATATATATATATATATATGTTTGTATATATACGTATATATACATACACATAAAGAAAAAGTTTGGGCACCCCCTGATAATTTTCATGATTTTCTTTATAAATCATTGGTTGTCCAGCTCAGCAATTTCAGGTAAATATATCATATAGCAGATGAACACCGTGATATTTGAGAAGTGAAATTAAGTTTATAAGTTTTACAGAAAGTGTGCAGTAATTATTCAAACTAAATTAGGCAGGTGCATAAATTTGGGCACCCTTGTCATTTGAATACCTTTAGCACTAATTATGAGAACACAAAATTTGTTTTGTAAGCTCATTGACCCTTGATCTACATACACAAGTGAATCCAACTATGAGAAAGTGTTAAGGTGGCCAATTGGAAGTTTTTCTCCTCTTTGTATCTTCTCTGAAGAGTGGCAACATGGGAGCCTCAAAACAACTCTCAAATGGCCTGAAAACAAAGGCTGTTCAACATCATGGTTCAGGGAAAGGGAAAAGCTCTCTCAGAGATTTCAGCTGTCAGTTTCCACTGTGAGGAACATAGTGAGGCAATGGAAGACCACAGGCACAGTTCTAGTTAAGGAACTCCCGAAGTGGCAGACCAAGAACAAGAAAAATCTCAGATAGGCAGAGGCGAAGGATGGTGAGAACAGTCATAGTCAAGCCACAGACCCACCTCCAAAGACCTACAAACCTCATCTTGCTGCAGATGGTGTCACTGTTCATCGTTCAACTATACAGCGCACTTTGCCACAAGGAGAGGCTGTATGGGAGAGTAATGCAGAAGAAGCCTTTTCTGCAGACACGCCACAAACAGAGTCACTTGAGGGTGTGCTACAGCACATTTGGACAATCCAGCTTCATTTTGGAATAAAGTGTGCTGTGTACTGATGAAACTAAAATTGAGTTATTTGGACATAACAAGGAGCGGAAAAAGAACACAGCATCCCAAGACAAACACTTGCTACCCACAGTAAAATTTGGTGTGGTTTCCATCATGCTGTGGGACTGTGTGGCCAGTGCAGGTACTAGGAATCTTGTTAAAGTTGAGGGTCGCATGGATTCCAGTTAATATCTCCAGATTCTTGAGAACAATGTTCAAGAATCAGTGGACAAAGTTGCACCGAGGCCAACGACCCCAAACCCCAAACCATGCTCAAAATCTACTAAGGCATTCATGCAGAGGAACCAGTACAAAACGTTCTGGAATGGCCATCTCAGTCCCCAGACATGAATATTACTGAAAATGTGGGCTGTCCATGCTCGGAAAACCATCAAACCTGACTGAACTGGAGGATGTTTCTAAAGAAGAATGGTCCAAAGCCACCTTCAACCAGAATCCAGACTGGAAGCTGTAGGAAAGCGTTTAGCGGCTGTTATTTCTACAAAAGGAGGATCTACTAAATATTGATGTAATTT
The DNA here is from genome assembly GCA_025084515.1 of Ancistrus triradiatus. Classification (NCBI taxonomy): domain Eukaryota; kingdom Metazoa; phylum Chordata; class Actinopteri; order Siluriformes; family Loricariidae; genus Ancistrus; species Ancistrus triradiatus. The sequence goes on along the minus strand of JAJAGP010004363.1, from coordinate 14,545 downwards.
TTTCTGTTGGGGGTGCCCAAATTTATGCACCTGCCTAATTTTGTTTGAATAATTACTGCACACTTTCTGTAAATCCTATAAACTTCATTTCACTTCTCAAATATCACTGTGTTCATCTGCTATATGATATATTTAACTCAAGTTGCTGATCTGAACAACCAATGATTTATAAACTAAAATCATGAAAATTATCAGGGGTGCCCAAACTTTTTCATACGACTGTACACACACACATATATATATATATATATGTGTGTATGTATGTATATATATATATATATATATATATATATACATACATATGTTTTTTGTTTTGTTTTTTGCTTGTTTATATAATTTTATATATTTTAATGTAATTTAAAATTATTTCAAATTACATTAAAAATATATAAAATTATATACAAAAAATAAATGACATTATAATATTAAAGACTTTCATTTTAAAAATATACTTTAAACAAAAATATAAACACTGTATATGTTACAGAACTTTTTAAATGTTTTATTACTGATTGGTTGTTACACAAAACACTAAAATAGGAATTCACTTTAAATATGGAGGACAGATTTTTATATAATTATATTCACAAACCTTTTTAATAACTTGTGCATTTGTTACTGACATCTTTAAACTTTAACTGAATATTCTATTTTATTATTATTTATTTCAAAATACTGAAAAGCAAAAGCAAAAAAAAGTTCTTACTTTTATTATTATTTCCTCTCTTTTTCTTCTTTTTGTCTTTATAACTCAATCTGAAGAAATGTCAAATATAAAGAATCTGATCTTAAACAGTTTAATATAATATATAAAGTAATAAAGTCAAATTCGAAAATCTAAAAAATATTATTTCCAAATTGCCAATATTATGAGATATAGAAATTATTTCATATTTAATTTTAAAAAAATCTTAAAATGAACAATCAGATTAGAAAGCTATAATAAATGAGTATATTACTGTGTACAGAAGAGACAAAACGCTTCTTTATTTACTCTTAATAAAATCAAAGCCTCTGCAGAAATTTCGATTCGTAATGCTCTAAAGTGGAAGCACTTTTGAGAGCCGTTCACAGAGTCGATTCTCAGTGTGAATCAGTAACCAGAGTACACTCTGATGATTTTTTAAAACTCACCCTGCGTAATGCGCTTTGATCTTCACCGACTTCTCCTGTAGATCCATGGCCGATCCGTTCCTTACAGGCATGGTACCGACTCACAAGCACACACACAAACACACAACACTGCACAACTGACTCACAAAACTACCGACTTAGTTCGAGCGAACTGGAGATCCGCCGTCCAAACTCCCCAACAAACCCGGAGCCAGTCCACGAATAAACCACCTCAGATCCGCGGGAGAAACAGGCCGTGTTCCGGGGAAGAAATGAGCCGGATCATCGCGGTGCTGAGGGCGGAGGGAGGAGTGTTACGATCAGCTGAGCTAAGCTTCACTTCAGCTCGCGTCGTTCCTCCTGGATTTACGCTGTGCGAGAGGTTTTACTATAGTTACACACACACTGTTCGTTCCAAGCGAGCTCTGGATCACATGCACCTGTTGCACTGCGCCTCCATCCGACCGATCCGCCTCATAACAGCGACAGCATCGATGAATCAGGGAAGATTAAACTGGATCAACTGTCATATACAACTATAATAAATTAAAAATGAATTACATTTTTATTAGATTTTTAATTTGATTAATTACATCTAAAATGCTATATCCATGTGACTGATGTTAATGTGAAATGCACAAGATGATAAAAGTAGCACAGAGTTCGATGATACCTATAGCTAAAATGTGATTTCTATTAACAGTATATAGGACTAAACTGTAAAAGTAGGTATGTATATATAGGTAAACTTAGATACACATTAATAACATATAGTACTAAATTATAAAAGTAGTAAAGATTTTGATTACATATGTATATATGTATAAGCCAAATCTGTATTACTTATATAGTTAACTATGATTATTACTAATATTCAACTAATTGTAATCTAACTCTGTGCTACTATATACAGACGTGGACAAAATTGTTGGTACCCCTCAGTTAAAGGTTGTGCAACAAAATATTAAGTTAAGGGTACCATAATTTCTGTTTATCATGAGTTTTTTTTTTTTAATAATACTGTTGAAGCATGGTTGAAAAGCAATGTCTGACTTTCATTTGTTCATTTTCATAGACTTTGCATTTATTATTACTTTTGTCACATTAAAGTTATTTTTGTTACCATTGTGGGTTTTTCTTTCGTTAACTGAGGGGCACCAACAATGTTGTGTGCACACACACACACACACACATATATCTATAACTATATATATACATATATCTATAACTATATATATACATATATCTATAACTATATATATATATATATATAGAGAGAGAGAGAGAGAGAGAGAGAGAGAGAGATAGATAGATAGATAGATAGATAGATAGAAATAAATAAAACAGTACTGTAACAAAGTAGTACAGATTTAAATTAAAATTAGGTTGATATTAGTAATATATGTACTACATTATAAAAGTCATAGAAATTTGGATTATATTCATATTTAGCTAACAATAATAATAATAATATATGGCACGTAACTATATAAGGAGTACAGTTTTAGATTATATATAAAGGTAAAATGTGATTTATAGTAATTATTTATAGTATTTAACTATAAAAATAGTACAGTTTTAGATTATAGCGAAAATATGATGTATATTAACAAATAAAAATAAAAATAGTAAAACTATCAATAATAATATTAAAAATAACAAAACAATGATAAATAAATAAATTAAAGAGGATATATCTTTAATAAATTAAGTACAATACATGATCAGTAATACACTTGGCCACTGGTTCTGTGGTTTCTATGGGAACGCCTCCACCTGAAAGCGTGTGAGCAGCTATCCAATCATTGCACAGAACGTGAAGCTGAATACGGGTATGATAAAAAACAAAGAGGTGCTCGAGTAAGATTATATCGAAAACAAATAAAATGAGAATCTATGACCGAATCTGAAATAAACTGCGCCAGGGCTATGTTTGAGTACAGCTGGGCGAGAATTAAAGCAACAATCGTTTAGGCTTCTAAACGATAATGAGAAATATTTTACTGAGATACCTTCGACGGGTCTAGTGATTTTAGCGCTTCAGATCTTTTCTTTTAGATCTGATCTTCATGATTCTGTGTTACTCAATTATAAATCTAATAACTTGTTGATCAGTGAGTCAAATAAAGGGTCAGAATGTTCATGAGTGAAGCAAATAGAGAGTCAGTGTTTATCAGTGAGTCAAAGAAGAGCTGTAATGTTCATCCGTGAATCAAATAAAGAATCATAATGTTCATCAGTGAATCAAGTAAAGAATCATAATGCTTATCATTGAATCAAATAAAGAGTCATAATGTTCATCAGTGAATCAAATAAAGTGTTATAATATTCATCAGTGAATCAAATAAAGAGTCAATGTTCATCAGTGAGTCAGATAAAGAATCATAATGTTCATCAGTGACTCAAGTAAAGAGTCATAATGCTCATCATTGAATCAAATAAAGAGTCATAATGTTCATCAGTGAATCAAATAAAGTGTTATAATATTCATCAGTGAATCAAATAAGGAGTCATAATGAACTCTTTAATTGGGCACCAGACAGTCTCTAACATTTTCTTCCCAAATTTGCTCACCCTGAGTACTGGCTCTGTTGTTGTTCTTAAATTCAAATCTCATATGCAAAGCTCTGCTTCCTCATCTTCTACTTTATGATCGGATGGCAGGTGAAGGAGAGATTATTATGGGATAGCTGCTTTGGTAATATTCAGTGGACCAGCAGTCAGTCAGTGTTTATCATGCTGGCTGTTTGTATTGAGTTTTATCATTTTCACATACAGATACAGCAGAAAGGACAGTGCATGTGCAGACGGGTCTAGAGATTTAAGAGCCTCAGATCTTTTCCTCTGGATCTGATCTTCATGAATCTGGATTACTTAATAATAAATCTAGTTATTTGTTCATCAGTGAATCAAAGAAAGAGTTATCATGTTCATCAGTGACTCTTATAGATATAATGTTCATCAGTGAATCAAATAAAGAGTCATAATGTTGTTTGGGCCTGTTTTGCTGCATCTGGGCAGGATGGCTTGTCATCATTAGGAAACAATGAAATTCTTAATGATATCAGACAATTTTAAAAGGAAAATGTCAGGACATCTGTCCCATGAACTGAACTCAAGAGAAGGGGTGGGTCATCAGCCAATACAGTGGACCCTAGCACGCACAAAGTTTATTCTAACCAAAGAAGGTTACAGAAAGAATAAAGTTCTTTTGGGGAATGGGCCAAGTCAAAGTCCTGACCTGAATCCAATGGACCTTGAAGCGATCACTAATGTGAGGAAAACCCACCACATCCCAGAGCTGAAGCTGTTCTGTACGGAGAATGGGCTAAAATTCCTCCAAGCCAGTGGTGCAGGACTGATCACAGCTACCGTAAACGTTTAGTTGCAGCTATTTTTCTGCACAGGGGGGTCACACCAGATACTGAAAGCCAAAGGTCACATACTTTTGCCACTCACTAATATGTAATATTGGGATTCATTTTCCTCAATAATACATTACCAAGCAATAATATCTTGTCTCATTGTTTAACCTGCACTTAACTGGGTTCTCTTTTCGACTTTTAGCACTTTGTGAAAATATGATGATGTTTTTATGTCATCTTTATTATGAGAGATATAGAAATTCTAAAAGGTTCACAAACTTTCAAGCAACCCTGTATCCCAGGAGCCACACTGGTGGACATTTGTAGCGAGCCTTAAAGCTCATAGTCATAGATTATCTTAGGATAGGGATCGTTCATCCAGGGCTACTTACAGTATACGCTTTTTTCCAGTCAGAGGTGACTAAGGCTAATTTTGTAGGGTGGTTAGAGTGGCGAAGGCGAGTCCGATGCAGTAGATGTACTACGCTGGCCGCCTACAGGCAGGTTATGGTACACAGCTGACTGAAGACGCTGGCTGTCCAAGTGGTGCTGCAAACAACGTGTGGACTTTTAATAGACAACTGGACGCCTTTGAGGTAAGCCGGCCTTTTATTATCCCCCAAGCGCAAACTATCACGTCATCTGCTACTGCCAGATGCGTTTAAAAACCTACCAACTGAAATTTAATACAGCTATGGGAGGCCCGATCATCCAGAAGTGGTTTAAATACCATTGGGAATGTGTGTTTTGCTCAACCCTGGACATGATTGCTCCTGCTAGGGTCAAACGCATTAGGGAAAAAAGGCTAGCACCATGGTATAATGACCACACCCGTACCTTAAAGCAAAGAACACGGCATCTAGAGCGCAAGTGGAGACATAGTAAATTGGAGGTATTTAAGATTGCTTGGAGGGACAGCATGGCAGAGTATAAGGATGCCCTTACTAAAGCTAAGGCTGCATACTTCTCCTCACTCATAAAGAAAAATAAGAATAATCCAAGATTTCTCTTTAATACAGTCTCCAAATTAACAAAAAACCCCACAGACAGTGATTCTCCTGTTCTGGGTAATTTTAACAGTAATGATTTCATGACTTTCTTTAATGATAAGACATTAACCATAAAACTCAATGCTCATCACATCACCAACTATTCAGCCACCTTCCAGATGCAGCAATAGTGAAGACATCTGTTTAATGAGCTGTAAATCAAGATTAGAATCTTTTACCCTAATTACTAATACTAAACTATCCGCACTGATCAGCTTGTCTAAGTCATCAACATGTTTATTAGATTCAATTCCTACACGTTTACTCAAACAAGTAATACCTAGTATTATAGAGCCAGTGTTAGTTATTTTAAATTCATCAGTTAACCTTTGGTTATGTGCCCAAATCCTGTAAGTGTGCCGTTATCAAACCACTGATTAAAAAAGCCAATCTTGACCCTTGTGTGATATCTAATTATAGACCAATTTCAAATCTACCGTTTCTGTCCAAAATCTTAGAAAAAGCTGTCTATCAGCAGCTCTGCAGTTACCTCCAAAGAAATGAAATTTATAAAACATTTCAGTCTGGCTTCATGCCCCCATAAAAGTACTGAAACAAGCATTAAGAGGGTACTAAATGATTTGTTAATTCTCTCGATATGTATTTTGTTTCTATTCTTGTTCTGTTTGGCCATTTAAGTGAGCATTTGACACTATAGATCATGATTTTTTTACTAAACAACTAGAAAATACTGTAGGTATTAAGGGATTGGGGTGGCACCTTCTTGGTTTATATCCTAACTTAACTGACCGGTACCAAGTTTTGTTCATGTTACTGTAATAATCTAAGGTCTAGCCTCAACATTGAAGTATGGCGTGCCTCGGGGTCCAGTTGTCTTGCCGCGTTTATTTCTCTCTGTACCATGCTACCACTAGGAGCTCCGTTATCGTAAACATGGCATTATTTACACACTGCGATGCAGATGATACACAGCTGTACATTCAGCCAAACCTTAATGACAGCCTTAACAAGACCACAAAATTGAGGACTAGTGTAAAGGCAATAAAAGAATTGATGTGCAGTTAATTTTCTCTTACTTAACTCGATAAACTTAGGTCCTTTAGGGGGACCAAGACTGTGGAGACCAGGTTGGGCTACATCTATCCTAAATCTAGATGGCTGGTTCAGTATTGCCCAGTCCATCTGTAAAATAAACTTTAGGGTGTCATATTTGATTCGACTCTCTCCTTTGATGAGCCTTTAGCATCCATCATTCGAATTGCTTTCTTCCTTCAATTAAACCTAATATCTATCCAAACTTCGCAATATCCTCTCTTGTGTAATGATTCACACATGCTAAACTGATTCAATGCGTTTATAACCTCAACGTTTGGAATTACTGTAAGACCTTACTTACTGGATGCTCTAGTAAATCTATAAATAACCTCAGTTTAGTTCAGATGCAGGGGGCCGCTAGTGCTAACCAAAACTAGAAACTTTGATCATTCACTCCTGTTCTATCATCACTTACTGCACTGGGTTAACAGTTAAATCCGCATTATTATACAAAATACTACTTCTTATAATTATAAATCTCTCTACAGGCCTGGCCCCACATTATCTGTAGTGAACTCTTGAGCTTACAACCAGCACGTCTATTCTTCGCAGGGTGCAGGACTATCTTTTTGTTCCGAGAATTAAAAAAGTCACAGCAGGGAAAGCTTTCTCATCATGGCCCCCCAACTATGGAATAAACTTCCCAACTTCTTCGAGACTCAACACTACATACCACATTTTTAAGTGTAGGCCTAAAGACATACTTATTTTATAGATGTATGCAGGCTTTTGACTCGATTAGACCTGGGGAATGCTTGACTTGGTCACTGGGGCCAGAGTCCTTGAGTCATGTCTGGGCCTGTCCTGCTTGTCTGTTAGCGGGAGTGTCGGGTGGGCGTCTGGCGAACTGGGTCTTTTTGGTTCTCTTGATCTTGACTTGTGCCATCCTTGCCTTAGACTTAAGGGCAGAGCTGGGGGTTCACAGTTAGTTCAAAGAGCCTTGGGTGATCAGAGACGTTTGGTTCCTTCTCTGTCCTTCCTGTGTCTGGGGTTCAATCCCACCTCTGTCAAGCTGCACTGTTTGGGTCACCTTGAGGCAAGGCCCTTAAAACCCAAACCCCAATTGCTTGGATTTGTAGAGTAATCATTGTAAGTTGCTCTAAGATAAAGGGATCTTTCTAAATGCTGTAAAGGTAAACATGTAAATATGAATCAATCCCAGGGTCGAGATATCTCCCTTATTTGGAGTGCAGCTGGTGTGTGAGGATCGCCCAATATAATTTCAAATGGGAAGAAGTTTAGCCTTCTGGCTCGTCCACGTGATCTGTTTACAGCACACCCACTCCAGACGAGCAGCAATGCTTCTTGTTTGAGAGCAGAGTGTGCTTTCTTCCCTCCTTGCAACCTGCAACCCTGCCATGCTCACCATTGTTGTTATGTTCTTTTAATGGTGGGCGATGAACATTAACAATTATTCAATGTGAGAGGGCCCTTCAGTGCCTCAGAATTTACCGCTGGGGCCGACTATTACATGCCTTGCTCTTGGAGTGATCTTTGTTGGCTTGCCACTCCTGGGGAGGGTAACAATAGTCCTGAATTTCCTCCATTTGTACACAATCTGTCTGACTGGGGATTGGTGGAGTCCAAACTCTTTAGAGATGGTTTTGTAACCTTTTCCAGCCTGATGAGCATCAACAACTCTTTTTCTGAGGTCTTCAGAAATCTCCTTTGTTCGTGCCATGATACGCTTCCAAAAACATGTGTTGTGAAGACCAGACTTTGATAGATCCCTGTTCTTTAAATAAAATAGGGTGCCCACTCACACCTGATTGTCATCCCATTGATTGAAAACACCTGACTCTAATTTCACCTGCAAATTAACTGCTAATCCTAGAGGCTCACATAATTTTGCCAGTATGTAACATTGGATCATTTTCCTCAATAAATAAATGGTCATTTGTGTAACTGGGTTCTCTTTATCTACTTTTAGGACTTGTGTGACAATCTGATGATGTTTTAGGTCATATTTATGCAGAAGTATAAAAAAAAATCTAAAGGCTTCACAAACTTTCAAGCACCACCGTACAACTAATGACAGAGGAAGTTAGCTAAACATGCCACACTCAGCAATGGGAACAAGTGCAGCAGAGCCATGTTAATACAATTAATTAATTAAAGGTTCTTAGCTTTGGGTGGTGTTGTGGGGTGCCAACTGAAGATATTGTTCAGCTGATGGTACAGTATACTTCTTGCTGTAGGGCCTAGTAAGCTGCAGCCAGTGGTCAAATGCACTTCTTGATTAAAGCACCAATGGAAAGCCAATAGAAAGTGACAGAAAAAAGAAGTTGAGAAAAGGCTGGAAAAAGTTAGTATAAAAAATATAGTACAGGAAAAGGTGAAACTGCGATGAAGCAAACTCTAAGGTACAAAAACACTTTGCCGGTAGACCCATAAACTTTCAAAATATTGATTAGTAGTGAAAAATATAATCCACCGGTAATAAAATGAAAATGATTAAGAGATTAAAAAAGTACTGTAAAAATTATTTTTAGCAGGGTTTTATTTTATTTCAGTTTAATTTTCTGTTTCTTCCTCTCACTCTTTCTATTTAAACTTTATCTGTTTTTCAGTTTAATCCTCTCTCCCCGTTTCTTCTTTCCTAAATGTATTTCTCTGTTTAGAAAACCAGATTCAGTATGAATTGAATGAATTATTGAGCTTGTATTTCATCCTTCTGTTCAGTAAGTGGCAGCATTGCACCGTGGCACTTTCACGGTATATCACAGTATTTTGTTGTGCATGGCTGAGCTTTTACATAGGTATGTAGCTTATGACTTGACTGTACATAGGAGAATATAAAATATTAAAAATAAAAAATATTTTCACCATGTATATAGTGAAGACTTTGGAGTTTACTTTGGTCCACAAAATTACACAATAGAGAAAGGAATCAGTACGCATGAAACAGTATGCATAAATCAGTACGCATGCATTTTCCGTTCTGCCTTAAATGTCATTAATTGCACTGAATCCAATGACTGCATTCACTTACACTCTTGGCTTTGTGATATATAGCCTTTTTGTCTGCCTCTGAGTTTTTAAAATCCAAAAGAAACTGCAGACACTGCTCCTTTCTTTCTTCTTTGGTATCTCCACTTTCTCTCCACTATCTCTGTATTCTGTTCTGTAATCTGACAGAACCTCTTCCAACTGATACCAGACTGTTATGCTAGGCTGTGGTGTATTCCTACTGAAGTAACACCGTTGATGTTTCAGCCATGCTGCGGTACGGTGTTATACGAACAATTCATACCGTATAGGACATTAAAAATGGTATAGCAGTAAACCTAAAACAAAAAGCACAGACTACATAACTGTGGTCTGTAATGTGACTGTGTGACATACAGTATGCCCATAATCAATCAATCAATCATGCAATCAATCAAACAACAATAAACTAACAAATAAACAAAATGACTTACTGTCCAATCAACAAAGTGTCTCTGAAGCACTAAGTCTTCACGTTTCCATCTGCAATTAATTAAACAAGGCATTAATGCTAATGGCTACACAGAAATAAGCTTTAGTTAAGGCTGCAGGGAGTGGGTCAAGAGAGCAAGTTGCTGTCTTAGCATAAGTTATGATATCAGCAATGAAGGAAGAATCAACTGTTATGGTTTGCCATATTAAGAGAATGCCAAACCATGTAAAACAAAAGAATAAGGTTTTTAGGACCCAAGTGCAGTTAGCTCCAGATGGAATTAGTGAACCAAAATCATTAAGGATACTCAAAAAGAGTGTGCTAAATAATGAATGCTATGCCAACGATGGCAGACAGCGCGTAATCAAACCCTGAACGACAGCATCAGGGTCTGTGACTAAGTGACAGACCACAGTAGGGCTACCTGCAAAAAGGAGGTTTAACCGTAACTGAAAAGCTCTACCTAGTGCGAGCTCAAAAAGAAGGAAAACTAGTGAATGGACAGATTAAACACAATCGCCACTAACTGTGCTTAAAAAAGGGAATGAGGTGAACGTGAAAGAGATCGCTCAGCTGGAAAACACTGAAGCTGAAGATGCGCATGCGCCCAACTGGCAGCTCGGGAGAAAGAGAGAGCGATGACGCGCTGTGACGTGAGGCTCGCGGGCTCCTGAGGACGCGAGGCAAGTTACGGTCCTGTGCATGTGTGCGCGATGCTGGCCTAATAATTAAAGCACTTCCACTCATGCGCAGGGTGCATAAACCCCAATAGAGAAATGGGAGCAGCATAAGAGGGAGGTGCTCCAGCCGCCGCAGTGGCTAGTCTAAAGCCTCAGAGGGCTCCGGTGCGGCCGTGATGCAGCATAGGGGACGTGAACAAAGGAACCTTAACCTGCTCTAGCGTCTACTGCCCTAGCAGTTGCCATCTGGCCTCCTGACAGTACCATCACATTCTCTCTTTAAAGAAACAGCTACCATTATCTCTAACAAGGCCGATTACCGGCGAGTGTCCGCTACAGCATGATCGAGCCAGGTGAGGGCTCCGATGGGCGCTGGTACCTCCATCACTGGTGATGGTGCGACATACCTTATAAGCCTGAGTCAGCAGGTGTTGCCCATAATGTGATCAAGCAGCTTAATTATATGCACGCGTGATCGTGCAATAACGCGATCGCACAGCCTTAACCGTGCATGCACGATCGCGCTCACTGTCAGGGTCTCACCCAGAGGACAAAGTAAGCCAACGCTACCCCCTAGTGTCGAAAACAGGTAAGACCTGTAACATCAACTGTATTGAAGTCAGGGAAAGAGAAAGAGAATGAGTTACTGTCAGGAGAATGCATAGGGAAAAAAGAATGAGAGGAAACAACAGTGGGGGAGGGTACAAGAGAGCTGCTGATATTTGCAATTTTAAACTAAAAGAAATGAAGAAAAGCATTACAGAGTGCAGGAAAAGCAACTATAGCAATTTTGTGCAATTTAAAGAGTTTACAGATGGTTGAGAAGAGATGGTGGGAGTTTGAGTTCTATTGATTATTAATGAGGCTGGAAAGATAAGCTGGCTTGCCCGTACAGTGGGCATCTCTGTAATAAGCCAGATGTTGCCTATAAGCCTCAGCATGGACGGTTACCTTCGATCTTTTGTAGAGTCATTCCAACCACTGGCCCACCTGCTTCATGGTATGAAGCTCAGCAGTGTACCAGGGGGAGGAGGTGGAAAAAGCCACAGTTTTAGCTTTCAGACTGGCTAGTGATTTAACATGACAGCATGAACTTCAGCAGAGTAAGGAGCAGAATCCACGTCAAAGACAGTAGAAATGAAAAAAAAAAAAAAAAAAAGAGGGTCAATAGGCTGCAAATGTTATCCACCCAACCCAAGCTGATTATGACGATGCATTCTTCTGTTCCATCACTGTTTGGCTGTTCATAAGCAGAATCCCAGTTGGTCCAACTTCCTAGTGGCTCATTTCCCAAGTACCAGTGCCAGTTGTAAAAGTCTTTGTAGACTCCAATACAAGCTCTGGAACTGGATTGTTGTTTCTGAGCTTCAGCTTGAAGAAGGGTCATGTCAGCAGCATTTTCAATCGTAGCTAGGTCATCAAAGTTGGCTCTGCAGTAAGGCTGAGCGTCAGTCCATGATTTAGTCTGCTGGTTCAGATAGTGGCTGTGGGCCTAGATGTTTGTTCTATTGTAAAGTACTTTATACAAATTCTTTTTACAATCTTTTACAAAACGATTTTAGTATTCTGAAGTATGGGACTGTGGTAGCCTAATGGGTAAGGTACTGGACTATGGACCAGAAGGTCCAGGGTTCAAATCCCACTTATACCAAGCTGCCACTGTTGGGTTCTTAAACAAGGCCTTTAACCCACAGTTGCTTGGATTGTAAGACTGTATCAATTGTAAGTTGCTCTGGATAAGGGGGTCTGCTAAATGCTGTAAATGTAAATGTAAAAGGCTTAACGGCTAAGCTAGTCAGCCCCATGGATATCGGCTTCCTCACACTTCCTCTATTCAAGTCATATTTATTTATATAGCGCTTTTTACAATGGAGCATTGTCTCAAAGCAACTTTACAAGTTTAGATTATCTCCTAATAACTACGTCTAATCCCAAATTGAGCAAGCCTAGGGGCGACAGTGGCAAGTAAAAACCTTGGGAGGACCAAGACTCAAAAAGGGACCCAACCTCCTATTCCAGTCTTTGTTTCACGCGGACAAATTTTGGCTTAGTAGCCTCCTCCCATTCCGATTGCACCATCGAGGGACGCTGAGCTGCATTCAGTCTCATTTCTCATGTTTGCGCATCCGTTTCATGCTCTGTCCAGGCACAGCCTCGTGCTGCGGCACGTCATTTTCAGGCTCTGTGTATGGAGTACTGTGAATTGCCTCGCGCATGCATGTCCGTCTCACGCTCCACTTATGGGGTATCGTGCTTTGCCTCGCGCAGATTTGTTGTAAACAAATCCCCAAGGTATTTCCCACTGCACGCCACGCCCTCTCACTCTCACTCAGTGGCTTTAGTGTGTGCACGTGCAGCCTTTGAGAGAAAAGTTTGAGAGAAGTTGGTGGACAAGTCAAGTCAGATTATATAATGCTTTTTACAATGAAGCATTGTCTCAAAGAAACTTTACAATTTTAGATTATCTTCTAATATCTATGGCACATCCCAAATTAAGCAGGCCCAGGGTGACAGTGGCAAGGAATAACACCCTAAGTGTTATCAGGAAGAAACCTTTGGAGGTCCAGGGTCGACTACGCTTCAGTTTTTCTCCCTCTGTTATGTGGGGGTGCAGGAACGGGAGCAGGCAAATGCGGGTTCTAGTTAAAATAAGGCAGTTTATTGCCAGAATAGCCCAAAGCCAAAATAACAGGACCAGATAATAACTAAATAAGCAACCAACCTAGAAATAAGGAATAAGAATACTAACAATTAGTAGCAATAGTAATAATAGTAATAATAAGAATAAATGATAGTAACCAAACTGCAACCGAGGGAAACCGAAAACCGAAAACCACAGCAAACCAAAAAGGGAAGAGCAAGCAGGGAGCTATCGAGGCTAGCACAAGGCTACCGGAAGAAGCGGATAGCAATAAAGGCTAGTGGAGAGAACCAAGGCAGATATGAAGCAACTGAGGTTAGCGTGAGGCCACGGAAGCTAACGTGAAACCATGGAGGTTAGCATGAAGCCACAGAGGCTAATGCAAAGCTACGGAGGTTAGCTTGAAGCCTTCAAGACTAACGTGAAGCTACGGAGGTAATACACCAACACTGAAGGGACCGAAAACAGAAAGTACGCATACCCAGATGCAGCCGCAAGGAGGTAAACAGAGGGAGACGCAGCCGAGGACAAGTAATGGCGGTTGGCGCCGCAAATATGAGAGTCTGGGGACACAACACCAGCAGACGGGGCCGCAACATAAATAATCCAAAGTGGACAGGACAGTAGTACAAGTGAATGCAGGCAGGTGGAGAAAAACAAACAAAACTAACATTTCAGGGATCAGTGAGCTAATGCTACCGCGCCAGCGCTTGGGGGAGCCAGGCTTATAAAGAGCCCTGCCCAGCTGTACGCGGTTAGCACGTAATCCATAATCAGAAACATGAGTTCAAAGTGGGAACTCATGCACTTGATTCCTGCACTTGATTCCTATACCCTGTCCTGGTGAATCATTGCAGATTTTTTGTAATCTATAATTGTTCTCGGAAGTACAATGGATTTGGGATGGCAGTTACATGTCTTATTTGTAAATGTTTAAGATACTAGCTAATAACTGTGGACATCTACAATCATACCTTTTAATTATCCTGCACTTATTTCTTTTTTAACCTTACTTCACAGATAATTCCTCCATGCTTACTTGGTACTTACTCCATAATTTGTGGGCTGTTAAATTAATTATGCCATATTTACTGTATTATGTACTACTATACTTATTTATAAGTATACTGTAATTGTTACTGAAGGTACCACTATATTAAAAGTCACATTAATATTTTTCTTGTGAAAAAATGTAGTCGGTGTTGTGGTGGAAAAATTGC